>JAUPFZ010000024.1:11780000-11875000 GCA_036937285.1 Euphydryas editha
CTCCATTATCAGATTAGACCCTGGTAACTATCTAAAAACAAAGTACACGTCAAGACAAATCAAACGAGCCAAAATTCGATGGGGTTGCGACGTTTCATTACAGAGTTCCTATGATCACCTTCCAGCTCCATCATCAGACCCTGGTTAGCATTGGAAGATAAATTACTCGTCAAGACGATTCAAACGAGCCCGAACTCGATGAGGTTATGTCGTTTTATTGCAAAGATCCTATTGCCACCTCTCAGCTACATCATCAGATCAGACCCTGGTAACCGTCTTGAAACAAAATACTTGTCAAGCCGAATTAAACGAGCTGAAACTCGATGGGGTTGCATCGTTTCATTACTGACTTCTTTTGACCAACTTTTAGCTACATCATCAGACCCTGGTTACCATTGAAAGATAAACTACTGGTCAAGAGGATTCAAACGAGCCCGAACTCGATGAGGTTGTTTAGTTTCATTGCGAAGTCCCTATGGCCACCTTACAGCTCCATCATCCGATCAAACCCTGGTAACCATCTAAAAACAAAGTACTCGTCAAGGCGAATAAAACAAGCTGAAACTCGATGGGGTTGCGTAGTTTTCATTAGGGAGTTCCTATGACCACATTCCAGCTCCATCACCAGACCCTGGTTACCATTGAAAGACAAACTACTCATCAAGACGATCCAAACGAGCCCGAACTCGATGAGTTTGTGTCGTTTCATTGCGAAGTTCCTATAGCCACCTTCTAGCTCTATTATCAGATCAGACCCTGGTAACCATTTCAAAACAAAGTATTCGTTAAGACGAACCAAACGAGCCAAAACTCGATGGGGTTGCGTCGTTTCATTACTGAGTTCCTATGACCACATTCCAACTTCATCACCAGACCCTGGTTACCATTGAAAGACAAACTTACTCGTCTAGAGGACTCAAACGGGCCCAAAATCCTTCCTTTGGCTACCTTCTAGCTCCTCCATCAAATCAGGACCATGTAATCATAATATTGCATTGTCACATGATTTACTATTATTTTGGATCAAATTTAATTTGCAAGATTTGATGACAAATATCGAGACAGGTGAAACAAAATAAAAGCTTGTAAAAAGTGAGTTGACACATCCAGCGCAATGAAGTAAGTTAGCGCAATTGCGCGGCGCCTACTACTTAGCTTTATGTTGTCTGTTTTTGTCACAGAGTGCACGCGCATCGTATAAAAATTTACTCTCATCAAGAAGTTATAGCTTTAAAATACAAAAGTTATTTTGCGTCCTTATTTTATATATTTATTTTTATTTATTTAATGTTTATATACATTAATTTTAACATTAATAAAACAGTTATTGATCTTATGACTCACTTAATCAATCAGGTGCATTCTAATAATGACATAATTATATGAACTCAAAAACGATGACCACGCTGGCGAAATAGTGCGCGCTGTTGTATATTAAGCGGGAGATCCCGGGTTCAATCCCCGGCAGAGTAAATTTTCTTTCTCTGGTCTGCTTTGGTGGGAGTCTTTGGTAGTGGCTAGTTACCACCCTATCGGCAAAGACACATGATGCAGTGTAGAAACCGATTAGAGGGATAGGTTTAATATAGCTGCCAACTGAATAAAATAAAATAACTTACGTACGGGAAGCGTGGAAGCTGTGGAGCGGGCAAACTACCTCAGCCAGTCGCCGTTATGATTTATTAGTGTTCTTTAATACTTTGCGTGATTTTGGTATAGCTACATAAGACATGTCCCATTCTTGCTTTTTCATTCCGTTGACCATTTTACAGGTTACCTTTGAAGATAATTATGTATATCTAGGTACCTATCTACACCTATTATTCCACTATATTATACTTGTACGGGTACATTGATTCATTCACTGCAAATGTAACTTTGTAATCCTATATATTTATATGGGATTACAAAGTTATTTATGCAGTTGGTGTATCTAGAAAACTGGACCGAAATTGCACAATATTTGAATTTTTCCTTGGTTTATATACTAAACACTAATGGTATTCTAAATTTGAAGCTTCTATGTCTGCTAGAAGTGCCTTAGAGTTTTGATGATCGGTCAGTCAGTGAGTGACAAAATTCGAAACTTTGACTAATTATAATTCTTAAACTACTGGTTCAAATTGAATGAAATTTGAAATATACCGTGCTTATACAATGCCTGCTTGGGTATTGAAAATTCAGACTTCTAGTTTTATCCACAACGAAGTTATAGGGGGTCGAAAATGGCCTAAGTTGCTTCGAGAAAAGAATAGTACGGCCGTGCCACTTTTTTTTTTTGCTCGACTTGGCGGAGGCACTGCCGTGCCTCCAGATATCTAGTGTAAAATCGTAGGAACAAAATTATGCAATCATATTATCGGCTTACATTTTACATTAAATCTACAATAATTCCTTTAATTTACATTATTATACATCAAACATAATTATTATTTCGTTTTAAATATCATAGCAAATCCATCTAAATAAAATTTTAACCAGAAACAAAGGAGTACACGCCGCGACACAAGTTACAACAAAATTTGTTCAATTTTCATACAATTCTCAAACGAACTCGTGTCGCTTGCTGTACTTGTTTACATTAATTCTTTAGCATTCCACAGTGTATTTGAGTCAACACAAGTAAGTAGTAATTTATTCGAACTTATTTAAAGGCGAAACTAAAGAATATTTCTTTAGGAATTAATTTTTATCTACCTACATATTTCTTTAGAAATTAATTTTTGTCTACCTACATATTTCTTTAGGAATTATTTCTTATCTACTTAATATATATTTCTTTAATATTTCGTTAGGATTTATTATTTTTTTTCTTTTCGACCTGCGTAAACGTTACATTATCGAATTTTCACTATGTCTTATATATTAAATAAACCTTCAACACGTAAAATGAGTGCGATTAAGAAAAGTAAATCAAAATCTATCGATGTTGAGTATACAACAAAAGATTTACCTATTTTGCGTAGAAAACGAACTATTGCTTATAATCGTTTGCAAAAGGCGTTGGAACTCGGAAATTTATCATTAACGGATCATTCTCAGCGCGACATGTTTCTATCTTATTATCAAGAAATAAAAGATATTGCAGCAACATTTGAACAGGCGCATCTTACTATTTTACAAATTTTAGAACCTTCGGATTCTGATGACCTTGATGACACTTATGAACGTTTCGATGAGATGTATTATAATGTATTAGCTATCCATCGATCAATAACAAAGGGACAATCAGATAATTCATTACGCGCTTCTTCTAACTCGAATATTCGGTTACCGAAAATCGTACTTCCTCATTTTTCCGGTGACATAAAGCGGTGGCCTGAGTATTTTGATACTTTTAATGAATTAATTCATAATTACGCTTCCTTAAGCGATATCGAAAAGTTTCATTATTTGACTTCATCCTTGAGCGGTGAAGCGTTGTCCGTTGTCAAACCGTTTCCTCTCTCACACGAACATTATGAACATGCATACCAAGCACTCATCGCTCGGTATAAATGTAAGCGTGCCATACATTTACATGTTGGAAGGATCTTTTAGCTATTGAGTTTAAATGTACTAACGGAATTGAATTTAGGAAATCGCTTGATTTGTTTGAAGAAAATTTGAGTATTTTGAAAACTGCTGAGTTACCTATTCAACATTGGGATTTTATTTTAGTTTATCACATATTATCGAAACTTGATACAACCGTACGTCGTAGTTTTGAGGAAAAATATTCAGATGTTGACCTACCTACATATAAACAATTAATTGGTTTCCTTCGAAGTAAATGCGAGGCTTTGTTACGCGATACACATTTTGCTGAAATAAAACCGAGTAAACCGGTCATCAAGCCTACTTCATCGACACCTTTTCAAAAACATTTCAACAAAACGCATACCTTGATAGCTTCAGCTGACGTACAACAAAATAGTAAAAATGTTGCCGTATCGAATCAATGCCCGTTTTGCGCGCAGGCGCATACGATCTTATCATGTTCTGAATTTCTTAAAAAACCTGTAGAAGAACGTATTAAAATAACCACCGAGAAGAATTGGTGTTACAACTGTCTTAAGCCGTCTCATCAATTAAAAAACTGCAATTCCATTTTCTCGTGCCGTGTTTGCAAGCGTAAGCATCACAGTCTGCTTCACCGTGAAAAGGCTATCGAAAATAATAATACGTCATCGTTAGTGTCAAATTCTAAATCTAATACTGCAGTTTTACTTGCAACTGCGATTGTGCAGGTCAAGGATGCGTCCGGATGTATGCAGTCGTTTCGGGCCTTGTTCGACAGTGGAAGTCAAAACAACTTTATAACCACAGCAGCAGTGAATCGCTTGCGACTGCCGATATCTCCATCCTGTTCTCACATAAGTGGTATAGGTGAAGCACAAACTTCAATCGTAGGGCATGTTCGTTGTCGAATTGGTCATAATGATAAAATTCTATTCAACTTAGATATGCATGTCATTAACTCAATTTGCGGGGACCAACCCATCGCCAAATTGAAAACAACCGAGTGGTCACATATTAAATCACTACCTTTGGCGGATCCAGGATTCGATATTCCTGGTCCAATCGATATTTTATTTGCTGCGGATGTATTTACCGAATCGTTACTAAATAAAACCATTAAAGGTGGTCTTAATCAACCCACCGCATTTAATTCTGTCTTTGGGTGGCTACTGCTTGGCAAATCACAGCTAGCTTCATATTCATTGTTAAATGCATCATCGCAAGTTGACAATGAATTAAATTCATTGGTTAAGCAGTTTTGGGAACTAGACTCATTACCACAAGCGTCATCCTTAACTCCAGAAGAATCATTGTGCGAGCACAAATTCAAAACAACTCATACACGAGATGAATCGGGCCGATATGTCGTGACGTTGCCGTTTAAACATGATGTGGAGCCAACATTTGAAGGTTCTCGTGATGTTGCGTTACGACGATTCAATGCGATCGAACGCAGGCTTTCTCGTGATCCGGAATTGCATCGTCAATACTCTGACTTTATGGAGGAATATCAGCACAGTAATCATATGTCGCTCGTTCCCATAGACGAAATGGGCAAAGGGAAATACTATATTCCTCATCATTGCGTTTTGCGTCCTGATTCCGTAACTACTCGTCTCCGTGTCGTTTTCGACGCCTCAGCTAGGGATTTCCGTTCTCGTTCTCTAAACGATTCACAGCTTATCGGTCCAAAATTACAACCAAATATTTTAGAAATTCTATTGCGTTTTAGAGAACATGAAATCGTATTTGTCGCTGACGTTCGCGCTATGTATCGTCAAATCTTAGTTTCACCTGAACACCGCGACTATCAGCGTATTCTTTGGAGATTTTCCCCTACCGACCCACTTCGTGAGTATCGACTAAACACCGTAACATACGGAGTCTCTTCATCCCCTTTTCTTGCTTGTCGTACGGTCAGACAGCTTGCTGAGGATTCGGGTGATATGTTTCCCTTGGCCAAACAAATCGCTCTCTCTGATATATATATTAATGATATTATTACTGGCCGGGCTTCATTGAACGAAGCTCTAGAAGCTAAGTCGCAAATTATCGCTCTTTTTGAATCTGGATGTTTTCATCTCCGCAAATGGATGAGTAACGACCCACAACTATTGTCTGATCTACCTCCAGAGGATTGTTTGACTGAATCGATTTCCTTTGACGATTCTGAACCAGCGACTCTAAAAGTTCTTGGATTGAAATGGGATCCTAAATCGGATGCGTTCCTGTTTGAAATCAAACCGACAAATCAATCGTGTACCAAACGATCAATTCTCAGTGAAATCGCACGAATCTTTGATCCTCTGGGATTTTTATCTCCTATTACGATAAAGGCAAAGTGTCTCATCCAGAGATTATGGATCCTTGGCGTCGGGTGGGATCAGACTCCCCCTGAAGAGATTATTGAGAGCTGGGACAATTATCGAGCTAACCTTTCTTGTCTCGCTGATGTCAAAATTCCTCGAAAAATCACCAGTGCAATTGCTACCTCCTACGAACTTCACGGATTTTGTGATAGCTCCGAAATCGCGTATGGGGCAGTTATTTATTTGCGTTTCACGGATACCAATGGAAAGATTCAAGTACGTTTAATTTGTTCAAAGGCTCGTGTAGCACCTTTAAAGCGAATATCATTACCCCGCTTAGAACTTTGCGCTGCAGTCCTTCTGTCAGATCTCTACAGATTCGTGCAGGACACTTATGTTGATCGAATCCCTTTGAGCGCAGCTTATATGTGGTCTGATTCTACAATTGTATTATCGTGGTTAAGGTCTCATTCATCACGCTGGGTTACATTCGTAGCGAATCGGGTGAGCCACATACATGATATAATACCGACTGAATGCTGGCATCACGTGTCCTCGGGAGAGAATCCAGCCGATATCTGTTCCAGAGGACAGTTTCCGAATGAAATCACTCACAACTCCCTTTGGTGGGCGGGGCCGTCCTGGCTATCAAAGGATCGAACTTCGTGGCCAAATTCATTTGAAAGTTTATCTCCAGCTGATGAGGCAGTCGTAAAAGCCGAATCAAAGTTATCATCCACGCTTTTAATTGAGAAGAAATTAACCGAATCTGATCAGAATATTTTCGAAATGTTACTATCTAAATTCTCAACTTTACAAAAATTGTTGAACGTTCTGGCATACATCAATCGCTTTATAAAAAACGCAAAACTTTCTAATCGCACTAATTCTAACCTTTATATCACTAACGTCGAGCGACATAATGCGCTTATGCAAATCGTAAAACATGTTCAACAAATTTCATTCTCTAAGGAAATCTTAAATATTCAAGCTAAAAGGCCGGTCCTTAAACAATTCAAAAAACTTAACCCTTTTTTGGACGCTTGCGGTATTCTTCGTGTTGGAGGCAGAATATCACGGTCAGGGCTTGAATATGAACATAAGCACCCTGCATTATTACCACCTGACCATCCACTAACTATTTTAATTATAGATTTCATTCATCGTACCTACTGCCATACGGGCATAAATACAACCCATTTTTTATTATTACAACAATTTTGGATTATTTCAGCAAAGCGTGTCATTCGCAATCGTTTATCGAAATGTATTCAATGTTATCGAACAAATCCAAAACCGTTACAGCCTTTTATGAGTGACCTTCCATCCTATCGCGTTAACCAAATAAAGCCTTTCTCAGTGGTAGGTGTAGATTTTGGGGGACCCTTTCGCATTAAACTCGGTTCTCATCGTGGAGCAAAAATCGATAAGGCATATTTATGCTTGTTTGTCTGTCTCGCCACGAAGGCCGTGCATCTCGAAGTAGTTTCTACGTTATCTGCGGAAGGATTTATTGCTGCGCTACGCCGTTTTGTTGGAAGACGCGGTCGGTGTAACGTGATTCATGCTGATTGTGGTACCAATTTCGTTGGTGCTAGAAATCAATTGTCGACTCTTATGTAGAGGGCTTCGGCTGCTGAGAAAATCGATTTCAAATTTAACCCGCCCTCGGCACCTCACTTCGGTGGCATTTGGGAAATCCAGATTAAGGCTGCAAAATCTCACTTATATCGAGTTGTAGGCGATCAAGTACTCACCTTTGAAGAACTGACTACACTCTTCGTTCAAATCGAGTCAGTTCTGAATTCGCGTCCATTATGTCCCCTCAGTTCCGATCCTAACGATCTGTCTGTGCTAACGCCCGGACATGTTCTCACCTTAGAACCATTAACTGCCGTCCCCGATGAAGATCTCACTAATATTAAACTCCATCGGCTTCATCGGTGGCAGCTTTTACAAGCTTTTCATCGGAATTTCTGGTCTAGGTGGAAACATGAGTATCTTAATTCATTAACCGAACGCGCTAAATGGACAAAGGAATCGAAAACGTTATCAATAGGATCGATGGTGATAATTAAAGATGACAATCGTGTGCCACTTCAATGGTCACTAGGTAGAGTAGTTGATCTACACTTTGGCGCTGACGGGATAGCTCGAAGTGCTGTTGTTAAAACTTCGCAAAATCACTTGATTCATCGTCCACTTGTGAAGTTATGCCCTCTTCCAATCGAACAATAAGATACATTTTTTTTTTTTATATTAGTTAAGTCATAGGTTAAATATTTTCGTTCTTTCTCCAATATTATATTTATTTAATTTACTTTATCGTGATAATTGCTCGTTCAACCTTGCTAATATCGTATCGTTCATTTAATTTTACTTTCATCGTATCGAATCAGTTATTTTGTTTCTATTCATTTTTTTTTTATTTTTTTTTATTTTTTTTGTTTACCAGAAAATACCATAGGTATTTTGGTGGGCGGGATGTTCCGTTACCGGAATCATTATTAATACCGATCATTAGGGGCCACGATGTTCGCGCAGGTAAGTGCACACGATGGTAACAGTTCACATTCAAAACTGTCATGTGTGACGTACTTGTCATCTGTGGCATGTTGTATCTGTGCCAGCCGTCGGCGATCGGACGTTCCCGCGATCCGCGGAATAGAATCGCATCGGACGTGTAACGGTCAACATTTTCAAACACCACCGCTCATCGTGCACAAAGAAGCGCCTACATCATCATCATCGCATCGTGTTGGAATTGCTTCCCCCCATCGACGGCTGGATCAACGTGCAGCTGCATACAAGGTACGTCATACATTGTACTTCGTTTGCGCTGCTTGTCGTGAACATCGTGATCTCTGTATGTATGTGACTCCGCCACCGCCCAGGTGCAATTTCCGTACAAACTGTGTTCAATTATAAAACTATAATAAGTGTTTGCATTCGTACGAATTTATATCCGATTTACCTGCTCACTATAAAATACATCATTCAAAAAAACTGCAAACTTTTCTATATTGATACACAATTTCACTCAAGGTTGTTAATGACGGCTAGCGCAGTGGCGGTGTACAATAATTTAATTTCATATATCGCTCGTGAGCTGCAAGTTCAAAACCCTCCATAGTCACATTTTGTAGCATTTGAAATTTGTTATTTGATATAGGTATTTGGTTGAAGTATTTATTTATAATTTCTTTATCGTAGCTACGGCATGCGTCGCCACGCCAGAAATAGGTTTTACGTGCCGCTATAGATGTTTCACATCAAAAATGTAAGCCATCTGATTTTTCCGATTTCCGACCTATTTCATTTCTACCATTCCTTTCTAAAGTCCTAGAACGCCTTGTTTATTAATAGATAAGCCTGTTTAAAACAATTTGTTTTAAACAAAAATAATATCCTTAATGCAGTCCAGTCAGGTTTCCGTCCAGGTTATAGTACGACTACCGCACTCGTAAAAATCACTGATGACATTCGCTCTACCATGGACAGCAGCTTATTTTACTGGTTCTTCTAGACTTCAGCAATGCTTTTAGCAGTGTTGATTCTGATGTTCTAGTGAGTGTGCTCAGTTCTCTTAACATATCTCCTCTAGCCGCTGACTGGTTTCGTAGTCGACGTCCTTGCATATAGTGCAAGGACGTCGACAACGTATTCAGATTGACAAAAGTTTTTCTGAGTGGTGCGACGTCACGACCGGCGGTCCTCAAGGTCATATGCTGTCTCCTCTCCTCTTTTGTTTTCATAAATTCTATTACTTCCAACTTAAGTTCTCTATACCACTTATATGCAGACGACCTTCAACTTTATTTATCATCAAATCTTGAAAATCTTTCTAATACAATAGAATCAATTCAGGTTTGTCTACTATCTCCGACTGGTGTAAACGGTATGGTCTTACTATTAACCCATCGAAAACGCAAGTTATCCTCATTGGAAGTCATAAATTAAATACAAAAATTAACTACACAAACATACCAGCTGTTTTTTAATGGGGTTAAATTACCATATTTGGATAAGGTGAAGAATCTGGGGATATACTTTGATCGAATACTGTCTTGGCCTCACCAGATCAGTGAAGTGAGCAGGAAAATGTTTTTGGCCGCAGGTTCACTGAGGCGTCTGCGTAATTTTCTTCCAGTTGCCACCAAAATTGCGTTAGTAGGTACTTCTCTTTAGCTTTGGATTTACGCCGAATGCTACGCCGATGCCTGCTATCTTATCCTCACCGAAAATCAGTTTCATAAACTTGAGCGAGTTCAAAATATTGCGATCCGGTTCATATTTGGCTTACGTATACATATATGACCACATATCAGAATTTCGTAAAAAGTTCAACTGGTTACCCATTCGTCTTCGCCGGAATTCTCATATTATATCTCTTCTGTACTGTGTATTAATTTATAAATCAACACCTGCTTATCTAAAGAAGTTTAAATTTCTTAGTGATTGTAGTGAAGTTTTGAGGTCATCTAAAAATCTTAAACTGCGAATACCTTTACATAATACAAACTTCTATAGAGACTCCTTTGCTATACAAGCTGTCTTGTTACGGAACGCATTGCCCGTTACCATATCTTATATCTTTAAACGAGCAATTCTTGTATATATATATATATATATATATAATCTGAATCTCGGAAACGGCTCCAACGATTTTCATGAAATTTAGTATGCAGGGGGTTTCGGAGGCGATAAATCGATCTGGCTAGGATTTACTTTTAGAAAATGTTGTTTTATCCCATACAATTAAAAGATATTAGAATACGAAGGTAAATTTCGCTGTCATTGACAAGTTTATAATAGCTCGGATGAGAATCGGGCAGATTCCATATCAGAAAACCCGGGTTCGAATCCAGGTGTCTACAGATCAATTTTTTCCTTTTTTTTTCAAGTTTTGTGAGAAAAACTATTATTGTGAGCTCTTTTTATTTTTTATTTAAATAACCAGTTCCTATTATTTTACTATTATGTCGGTAATATCGAAAATATTATTTATATTTCATCAGTATGTAATGTATCTAAATATAATTTAACCGAGCAAAGCTCGGTCATCCAGGTACTATTTATAAATAAGACATGCCCTATATACATATATGTATATTTAAAAAGCTTTTAAAAGAATACTACCTTAGTCAATAAATTATTATAACCATTCAAATTGCCTTATTTTATGTATTTATTAGTTGTATCGAATACACGAATGACTTTCCATGAAATGTTAATACATCAGGATCAACGATCGCAACTTAAAGTCTGTAATTTGTTCAAATCTCAACTAGCGTATGTAGGTAGGTTGATAATCAGTTAAGAAGCTGAAAAATTGAATTAGGTATTAAAACGAAAACACCTGTTCCAAATATTGATTGTAGAATTGTGTTCTCTCGTAGTCTTCAAGATGGACTCCAGACACAGGAAATCCATGTTCTGTGATAAGTATATCAATGTCTCCGTACTGTTTCTTTAGCCATGCCAACTGTTTTCGGATGCCTTTTGGGTATATCTGAAATTTTTATAATTGATTTATAGAAATAAATTCCTTATGTAAAAGATCTTTCTAAGTATTTTTGGAGTTATGACTCTAAGTTGACGATACGTTTGCCATTATTACAATTATAATAATAAGAAAGTAATTTCTAAACAAACAACGGTAAATATGAATAAAATAAAATATTATATATACATAAGTAACTATTTTATTTGATACTAGCTGTGCCCCGCGGTTTCACTCGCGTTAATTTGAGGGAAAAACGTACTTAAATATTTTTTTACAATTACTCCAAGAGTAGGTACCCGCCTAGTTGATCTAGTGGTCGCAAACGTTACTGCCAAGCAAGGGGTCTCAGGTTTGATTCCTGGGTCGTTCAACGTATTATTGAAATTTTTTATTTTTCGAAAATTCTCTGTAAAAAAGTGATGTTATATTTACTTTAAGAGTGGAACTATAGTTAAAAATGTCTCGAGAAGAGAAATAATAAACAACGCAATGGAAGTTCTCAAAAAAGATTATTTTTCCCGTTTTTGTAACTTTTCTTATTATTGCTCAGCCCCTATTGGTCGAAGCGTGATGTTATATAGCCTATAGCCTTCCTCGTTAAGTAGACTATCCAACAAGAAAATAAGTTTTCAGTTCGAAACAGTAATTCTTGAGATTAGCGCGTTCAAATAAACAAAAAAACAAACAAACTCTCCAGCTTTATAATATTATAAAATATAATATAATAAAATATAGTATAGATACTATAACATTGAAGTATTACGTTAATAGTAATTACACATTATAATTACCGGAATTATTTTGGAGAAACCATAAGGTACATTAGGAGGGTGTTCTAAAATGGCATTCAGTTCTGGTGAGCCTGAAAGGAACCATAATCCTATATCCTCTCCCGGGTTCGCTTGTCTGATCAAGTACGTTATATAAAAATTCATACCATAGAAATCAGCTGTCCCTGTAATATATGTCATTTTTTGTTAGAAAAATATTTAGATTTCAGTTTATTTACATACACACACGATCGTCTGTTCCTAAGGTAGGCAACTTAATGCCTGTGTTTTAGGTCACAGATGACTGATATACTTTTTTTTTAAATAAATAATACATATATAAATAAATACATATTACACCCAGACTCGGGGCAGGAATCGAACCCACAACCCTGGAGCAGAAAACAGGGCCACTGCAAACTGCGCCACGGGCACGATCTGATGATATGATCTTTGAATGAGAATTCCAAAGTAATAATACAATTACATTTATGCGAAAAAAAAATGCACGCATGTATTAAGTTATTATAATTTATTCCAACTACTAGTATCTTTAATTTTGAGTAAAAAGTTATTTAATCAAAAATTAATAATACCTTGGACAAATTTCTTTTCCTCTTCAGTAAATGGAGGGACCCTGGACTCTTTATACCCATGCTCAAAGCTGATATTTAACATTAATTTCTCAATGGAGGGTGGCCAGCCACCTTTTTTAGAATATATTGGATGGGAATATCTCCCCACCTAAAATAGATTTTTCGATTTTAAAATAACATACTATTTAATGCAAAATAATAAGTATCACCTATACAATAATAAAAAATATATATATTACAATATAGAATAAATTATTAAATAGAAGATAGAACCGAATCTAGTTCTGAGACAGTAATAAAAAATGTACATAAACTATATTTTTGAAATTTCACTGATACCATATGCTGCCTTGCAAGTTCCGCTAGCTCCACATCTTTAGAAGATGAAGGTTCTATCCATAATAGATGATTGGCGATAGAAATTCGTCCTAGAAAGTAACTTAGCTTGAATATTTTTTGTTATTGATTATAACTACAGTACAGAATTGAGTACGTATATTTTAATTTTACTATACCTTCATACTTAGGCCTGAATTCTTTATCAAATATCCTGTAGGCCTTTGCGTGAGCCAATAAAACATGCTTATTGCATAAATATGGAGCAAATATTGTTTCCTTGATATTCGGAGCTAAAACCCCGCTGTTGTAGCCGAAGTCACAGATAACCACGCCTTCATTTATGGTTATCCAAGTCTTGACACGATCAGCGTAAAGAGAGAAAATGACCCTCGCATAGTCGCCAAACCACTGGACAATCAAGGGATTAGTCCAGCCGCCTTTATATTAAAAATTTGTCTAATTAATTAAAATTAAAATCAAGACGCACTTTATTGAATAGAGCTTTAAATATAATGTCCTTCATTAATGTTAATAATGATAAGATGACACCAGAAATCGCTACTTTTTATATTATCATGGTGGAGGTTTAATGGGCGTAAATTAAATTAGTGAAAACTTACGTACCCATGTCACTTATTTTTACTGGTAAGTCCCAGTGGTAGAGTGTGATAATTGGTTCTATGCCCTCAGCGAGGAGAGCATCTATTAGGTCGCTGTAATACTTTACTCCGGCTTTATTGATATGGTTGGTGAAACCACTTGGTAGTATCCGTACCCAGCTTATGGAAAATCTGAAAATTAAATATGAGTAACAGTGAAGTAAGAAAATAATTAAGCAATAAAAATACTCAATGGATAAGCGAATAGCAATGTGATTTGCTGAATTTTGTCGAGTTGTGGCAAAAGCACTTACGTCGTGCGCCATTTTTAAGCGAGAAACTAATGGTAGAGATTAACAATTTGTTTAGGACTACGTATACATTTTTACACAGTAATTTAATTTTGATGTGTTTTTTATTGGATACCATTATTTACCGACGTAAATCACCGACGGTAATTCCAAGGCTTAGTCAAGCGTATTAGACTACTGTATTTCAGAATACAGTAGTCTAATACGCTAATAGATTATCTCTTATATATAGTAGATATAAGAGATAATCTATGTAAGAGATAATTTATGTACGAGATAAATTATGTACAAGATAACCTATGTACGAGATAGCCTACGTACGAGATAACCTATGTACGAGATAATCTCTGTACGAGATAATTTATGTAAGAGATAACTTGTATACGAGGTAACCTATGTACAAAATAACCTACGTACGAGATAAACTTCATTAGTGACCTGTAAAACAGGCTTTTAGTGTAAATGATCTTCGGTTGTACCTTGAAATTCAACTTTAATTGTAATAGTTTTGAGACAAAGTTCCTTCTAGTTTCAATATTTCTGACTAACATTTAAATTTTTGGCCGATTGGCCAATTTTATGCCCCTCCAAACGGCTTGAGTGTGCGACTACATACGTTGCACACCTCTCAGGGTGGCCCCGTTACAATTTTAACGTATTTATACGTATAGAGAGTGGATCAAAATCCTAACAAAAACTATAATCTGTTCGCGTTAAGAAAATAGTGACTCATCGTTGTCACTCAGCTTAGCCACGCCTCTTGACCAATAAGATCACAGTAAATTATAAAGTCGTGTTCACTTTGAACAATTGAAACCCTTCAGACAGTACGCACGTGTTCTTTTCCAATTTTAAAAATGAATACCTACCTCACCTATTCTTAAAAATAATAGTGGATCAATATTACATAGCGGAGAAAGACGAGTGATTTACAATGTTTTTAAGTACTTTAAACAGTGTGGTGACCAAACGTGACTATGGAGGGTATAGTAGTGAAAAGGCTAGTGCATGCGATGTTTCTGAAAATACGGTTCTGACGATTCTAATCATTTTTTTAATGTAATAACTACTTAATTTTAATATTTTAAAATACTGTCATAAAAACTTTGCTTTAATATTAATGGTTTAATTTTTACCCCAGTATGAATACGCCTTTACTTTGATGAGTCACTATTTTCTTAACGCGAAAAGACTATAGTGAATGTTCGCTCAGTGTGAAGGTTGGTATTGTTTTGCATTCACTAGTTTTTTAATGTCAGATTTAGATTAGGTTTTTTGTTACTCCCATCAAATAGCTGATTTACCCCGGTGGGGGTAATTACCCCAGTTTAAAAACCCACGATCTATAGACTGCTAGTAACTTTCAAAGAATACCATGTTTTGAATTCAAAACATGGCGGTCTGTGTCAATACTTATTGATTGATTAAAAAGAAGTCTATAATCCAACTAGAAATGTTAACGAATTAAAAGAGGTCAATATTTTTTGAAATATTAAAATGATTGACAAATTTATCATTTTATTTATCAAATATAAATTGAATACAGTGGAAAAAACGAAGCACTGAATTAAGGTTAAGCAGGTAGGCTACAAAAAGGGTACAAAAAGTCTAAAATAAAGGTATGATATGTAATTTATCAGCTTAGTATTTATACGGATATCACGAAGGACTTATATTATATAAGTGAATTCTTAAAAACTCATTCGAGTAATAAACACTTTTTTAAAAATCATATTCGGTCAAAATGTAATCGTAAGATGAAGGTTAAGCAAATTATTTTGATTTAATAAATCATATTATTATTTATATTATTATTAATTAATAAATCAATTATATTTCGAAGAGGTAAAAAATGATAATATAATTTATATAGAAATTAAGAAATTTTATCTCGATTTGCTGCCCAACATAATTTCAAAATACTTTTAGATATTTTATAGTAATACACACACACACACACACACACACACGCACACACACATATATATATATATATATATATATATATATATATATATATATATATATATATATATATATATGTATATATACATATATACATATATACAGCGTTGTAACTATTAAAAATGTGTATACTATATTCCCGCGCGAGCGGGGCCACGGATGATATTTATTTTATTATTCTGATATGTTATATTAACTAGACAAAGTATATTAGCGTTTTCGGAAATTTTCCATAACCACCTGTAGACGTAAAGACGAAATGTATCTCACCTAATAATAATATTTATCATCATCATCAACATTATCATCATAATATCAGCCATTGGATGTCCACTTTAGAATGTAGGCCTTCCTCATCGGTCTCCAGAGCGACCGATTCGAAGCTGCCTAAATCCAACGACTCTAGTGTGCGGGCCCAGCTCAGAGGTTTCGCCATCTGGGGTAGCTGGTGTCCAGTGGTGGGCGGGGCGTGAAAGCGCGGAAAGAGTGTTGGCACAGGAGGTGGAGCCGGTGAGGGAGTGGCGCCGAGAGGGTGCGGAGATTTCGGTGGTGGAGCCGCTCCTGGTACTTCTCTGAATTAGCAGAGTGGACCAGTCGAGCGGCTCCAATCACATGTGGGGCCTCCGGGCCAAGTGTCGGGGCGTCACGGTTGTGTGCGCGAGCGATCCCGTGGCGCCCCACTACGGCGCAGACGGTCGATGGGTTTTAGTGGGTATTCTGGCTTCGCAGCCAGCGAGTCTCACATACCCGTCGCCTTTGGGCGGCGGGATGCGTAAATGCATTTCCCATCGTTAAAAAAAAAAAAGGTAGATGTACTCGTCAACAACTTCGACAGTATAATTTCTAACTGATATCAGGGTGAGCATGACGTGGACATTCGACAAGCTTTTCGTCTTCTTCATTTGAAGGTCCACCCGTCGGGAAATTCCATCACTCACTGTCAGGTGAGTATATATCATCATCTTATATATCACCTGACATGCAAATTACTTATTTTTGTATTTACAATTTTAAATTTCACACGTAAAATTTGCTTACTACTTAAATATAATTTAAAAAATTATAATCGAAATGGAAACCGTCCTAATTTTAAAGATAGTGAATTCTGTTTTAGAGTTAAGTATTTATTACCTGTAAAAATCAAGTCCCAATTCTTTAGCAATTCTTACGTCATCACGCCATTTGTGGTAAGAATCGGATGCGATATCACCGGTTGAATTGTCAGAGAACAGGCCGCGGTACTCGTGTGTTTTCCTGTCCCATATATTTTCGCCTTTACCTGTATAATGGATTTATATGTCAGGTTATCTATATATTAAGAAAAAATATGTAGCACAGACACATGGTTAAAACTTCAAATTTTATTAAAACTTTTGATACTATGCATTTGTTTAGTCTACACTGACTCAAATGATCGATGTTTAATTAGTATTATAGGTCGTATTAAGTCTTCTGTTAAGGTTTAAATTGTAAATGTTAAAATAAAATTGAATATGATAACCGTCTGCATTCCAGCCCCCTTCTATCTGATAAGCCGATGTTGCAGCTCCAAATTTGAAATTTGATGGAAAGCTCAGATGTGTACTTTCCGACAGTTGCCATATTGCACTAAAATCGGGAAAAGTAAGTAAATAATACTATTTTATTTAGATATCAATACAGACTAGATAACAATATTTTATACATAACCATTAAAAATGAACATTGTTATCGCAATTTGCAACGTATGGGTTAGAGAAGGATCCCAAGCTTAATGACGTAAAGTCCAAAACAGTTTATATAAATTTTACAGTACTACAACTATACGGTCATGTTAATATTAGTTGGAGCTGTTACGCGTAGCAGTGTAGCATTTGTCTGAGTGTACAAAACTTAAAGGATTTTTGACATTTCTTCCCTGTTAAAGATTAAAGATCGTCCACTGAACTCAATTATTAGGCCGACCAAGTAGACAGATATTAGATTGTCAGTTAAACGAATCGACCACTGAAAGTTATTATAAGTCAAATTTTAATGTAGGTATGTGTGATTAACCGAGATGGGCGGCGCTGCGTCAAAGTCTGACGTCGGTCCTCGGAGGGGATTTGTCGCTCCCGAGCATTATCATCGCGATGCTCGGCGACGACGAGTCCTGGAAGGCGATGGTCTCCTTCTGCGAGACAGTAATGTCCCAGAAGGAGGCCGACGAGCGGGTGGGAGAGGAGGCCGCCGACGTGGCCTCCATCCGCGGGCGACGAATGGGAGTGCGTAGGAGGCGCTACTTAATGCGCCTCCAGTAACGCCCCTGTGCCCGTATCGGCCCGGGATGGGAACCCGGTCCTGCTAGATACGGCGTCGTCGGGACTGTTCAGAGGTGAGCCGGACAGTCCCCATGGAGGAGAAGTCTGGCCTTTTCGCCGAGGCCAGCCTGTCGCTGGAGGGATCCTGTTGCCTGCAGATCCGGGACCCTCCAATTAAAGCGGCTGAAGGCTCCCGCAGGGGTTTAGTACGGTATTGCACTCCCAAAGTGCCGAGTCCGACATAGGTCTAGGACTGCCGACCCGGGCATCCTGGATATCATCCGTAAATGGATTCCACTGAGACAAAAAAAAAAAAAAAAAAAAAAAAAAAAGGTATGTGTGATTATATTTGATTTTAAATCTGGGTGTTGATTCTTTTAGTCACTAAGAGCCAGAGTTTGCATATGTATGTACATTTAACTAGAGCTAAAGTTATGCGTAGCGATGCACAAACTAACAAAAAAGCAGTAGTTAATGGTGTTAATACAGAGCTTTCATGATATCATTGCATTTGTAGCGACATCTATCTCGCCACATACGAAAAATGACATATCCTACAGCGCTCTATCGAAGTTATCCAAGCGATTGAACACATATACGAGACCCCGACAACAACAATCGAGGGGCATATGTACGTACATTTAACCAGAGCTAAATTTATGTATAGCGATGCACAAATTACAGTTTAACTTCCTGTAAAAGAAAAAGAAAAAAAAAATATACGGTGGTGAGTGGCGTTAATACAAACCCTCACGGTAACATTGCATAATTTAACGTCATTTTATGCATCGACTTAATTTATATATAACTTAATATATTCTTCAGTGCCAAATATATTGAATACATTAAATATCATAACAAATTATATAAGAAAAATCGCTACACATTTTTAGATAATGTTAACTATTTAAAACATAAATAATTGTAACAAATGTCTTGATTTTTTTTGCATATTTTTTTTATATCTGTAAATCATTATGTAATATTAACTTAAGGTAGCGGGATTATACTTGAGGGAAAGCTACTTCTTCCACAGCCAGTTGTATGTGGCATGTTCCAGAGCAGCCTGGTGATTCGAGCTCACAAAGAAATAATGCGGAAGGTGTAGTATTTCGATTTCGTTGTAGAAAGATAATACCGCCGTGTAAATTTCTACAGATAAAAGGCCGAGCTTCGTGTTCATAAAATATAACAAAATTTTATTTTATTTTAATGTTTAATTTAAACTTTAAATCCCTACTCTATAATATAGATTGTTATATTTTATAATTATTCAAAAATTTTGACATAATAATTTATATGTTATAACAATATTAATAACGTAAAAAAACATTTAAAAATCCTATTAGACCCATTTTCGACTTCTACGCGGGCGAAGCCGCGGGCAGAAGCTAGTTAAATATATAGACGTAAGCCTGCGCAGTTTTACACGTACCTACTTTAATGACAAGGTTCTACTCCCCTTCTATGAAGTGCACAACGGGATTGTGTCACAGATGATAACGCTTATTCCAAACTAATACACGCATTATAAAAACTACTATACGTGTTTGATGTATCGTATTTATTTAAATTTAATCGTACTATTATAAATAAATTGGGTTAAAATAATTAAAACTTATTATAAAAATAAAATAAACGTTTAGCAAATAAGTAATAATAATAAATATTAGGACACATTTCACACACGGCTGGTTAGCCCCATGCTAAACTATTTATAGTTTGTGTTATGGGTGCTAACACAACTGATATACTACATATACATACAAAAATACTTTATATCGATACATATTGAACACTCAGACCGACAGCCAACAAATTTGCTCATCACAAAGATGTTGGCCGTGCCGGGAATCGAACCCGGGACCCTCTGGTTAGCAGTCCGGCATGGTGACCATTACGCCAACGGGGTCGTCATCAATAAGTCAATTAAAGATTAAAAAAACAAATTTTGTTATTATATAAAAGGTAAAAATATTACTTTAATTTATTTTATCTTTGATTATATTTTAAATTATGAACAACACAACACATTGAGACGTGAATAAAAAGAACTTACCACAGAAGAACCGTTTTTAACGAAATCATGATTGTCACTGAAATCACACTGCTTAGATTAAAATGATAAATTGAAAACCTGTTTTAGTTGGTCAATGAGATCGTGGTCGCAAAGTGAATATGCGTTATTACAGGAAAAACTTATACGATTAAAAAAAAAAAAAAACTTAAACTACATGCGGCTCCGATTCCAAAAATTTAATTAACGTTAGACAGCCCGTTTAATGAGGATGTTTATAGTCTATAATAGATCATGGTTATGAAAATTACCAAGCAGTAACCGAAAATGCACGAAACCACCCGGTCTCGATTCTCTAACAAAATTATAGTCGTACAATTATATAATTCTTAACTTAACTTACCTCCTGTTATTTATATCGATATAAGGTTGCCTTACTGTTCCACTGTTAAAGATCTTGGTGTTCACCTAGATAAAACGTTGTCATGGTCGGTGGAGTTAAAGGAAATCAGTAGGGAAACTTTTACAGCACTGAGCTCATTACGTCGCCTCAGATATGTTCTGCCAATCCCTACCAAAATTATGTTGGCAAACTCTCTCCTCCTATCTATTCTAGACTACGCAGATGCAAGCTATCCTAATTTGACCGAGGACCAACTTAATAAACATGAGCGACTCCAAAATCTTTCTATCAGATTCATATTCTGCCTTCGCAAATTTGACCATGTTTCTGAATTTCGCTTAAAGCTCAAGTGGCTTCCTATACGCTCTCGCCGGAACCTGCATATTCTTTCTCTGCTGTACTGTGTGCTAGTTAATCCAAAGGCTCCTTCTTATTTAAAGGATAAATTTGAATATATTAGAGATAACATAGAAGAATTAAGAGCATCTCGAAGTCTTATGCTGAAACTGCCTGCGCATAGAACTAAATTTTATGCTCAGTCTTTCACTGTTCAGGCTATAAAATTATGGAACAGTTTGCCATTGCACATAAGAAAAGCCGAATCACTTTCAATATTTAAGAAGTATGTTAAAGATCACTATCTTAAACTGGAGACGATTTGATTAAGATTATTTATTTATTTTTTATTTTTTTAAATTCTTTTAGATGCTTTTATATTTTTATTTATTTAATATAATTTATATTTAATATTTATTAGTTTATAATAGAGATATTGGTTATATTTTCATCTACATATGTATCTTGTATAAGTATTAGTATGTAGACATTAGTATGTAAGCTTATTATATAACTGCACAACCTAACCCGTTTCTTTCTTTGTTGAACTCTCCTTTTTCATTTGGGTTGTCTGAAAGAAATGGCTAATTAGTCATAAGATCGCCTATTGTACTACACAATATTGACGCAACAAATTTGTAACTATGGTGTCTATTTTATTTGTGGTGTGCAATAAAGAATAAATAATAAATAATAGTTATTCTGTATGTTTCTCTTATCTATTTATTATATATTATATTAAGATCTTTTAGAAATTATTTTTGAGTTAGAAACCTATTTATAGAGGAAAGTTATTCTATTTTACTCAATTTAACATTGTCTAGGAACTTTCGGAATGGATAAAATACTAAGTCGATTGCGATGAAATGTCATAATAACACACATGACTATGGCTCACAAAAAAGGTACGTTTCCATTACCATTATTTAATTGACCATTTAGTAATTGTGACTGCTTTAATTATTTATTTATCTAATTATATATTTTAATTAAGTGTCAGTGAAAAATTATAAACTTTTTTCTTCAAATAAAAATCAATCAGTAATAAAGAACAGGTAAAGGCAAATAGAACAGGTATTGACTTAGACTGTCATTTGGCGCAGTTGGCCTTGACCCTGATTTATACTCCGATGTGGCTTCGATTCCTGCTCCGAGTCATGGTGTAATATATATTTATTTATATGTATATTACAAAAAAAAAAAAAACAGTCGGCTGTTACCTAAAATACAGGGATTAAGTTGCCTACATTAGGAACAGACGACCGTGTGTGTGTGTTAAACATATTCATTAATTTATTAAATTAAGTACTGCATACCTAAGTTTCTTTAGTAATTTAAATTAAATTTAAGCACAACCCGTTTCTCAAAAATGCAGCGCTTAAGTGTGCGTTTTTTTTTGTTTACTTTGTTATAGTAGCAATATAAAAAAAAAAAATAAAAAAAAACACATTAGCATTTATTACCTGAGCACCAGGAAGTATTTGGCATTTTTTTAGTTCTGACATATTCAAGTTTTAATCAGAGTCAAAACTTTTTCTATGTTTAACTTTTTTCTTTCAATTGACGTTTCTTTAACGCCAATTAATTTTGAAATAGATGTTTCAACTACTTTTGTACGATTTTTAGTATAATAAAAGAAAGTAATAATATTTGTATCTAACCCTTCAAATTCTGATTTTTTATTTGTAGTAGCATTTACGTTAGCGTTACTGGAGGCGCATTAAGGTTTAGAAGTCCGAAATTTTGGTATTTTTTATGAATTTTTTTTACGCAGGGAAGGAATAATCAGATTTTTTTTTAATACTTTGGAATATTTTATTCATGTTTTCAAGTTGACTTAAAAAAAATCTAGTAATTTCCGCCAGAAATAGTGGCGTTAGAACGTGCTGTCCATGGACGATTGCCATCCATATTTTGCTGGTGGGCAGTCCTGTAGTCACAAATTTCATCTTTAATCATCAAACGTGTGAACGTAGAAACTTAAAAATTCTTTGCTTACTCTTTTCTCTCTTATTACATCTTTCTACTCCTCCTTACCTTAAATGTAAGTTCACTTTCCTTTCCGACTTTCATTATAGATCACTTCGCTCTGTAAATAATCTATCTCTTTCTACTCCAATTAATCGGTCTGGTTTTTTGTCCAATTCATTTGCTGTGTCTGCTGTTCGTCTCTGGAACATGTTACCTGAATCTATCCGTAAGGCTCCTTCACGTGACTCATTTAAGAGACAAGTTAAGAAATTCTTTTTAACCAAAATTTAACCTAATTCGATGAACCCAATAAACACAATGAATCTGTGTTTTGATTATTGTCGTCAGCTTGTTAAGTATTATGTTTGTATATATGTATTTGTTTATGTATATGTATTTATATACATTATGTATATATTGCTCATGTATTTAATATAATAATTGTTACGAAATATTTTTTTTTGCCTTTCAAACTAAATAGGTATACTTTCTCAATTTCCAATTTTTGCACACCTACAAACTTTCGCTCTTGTACGTCCTAAGGTTGGCTGGTAGAGAATGCTTTTAGCATTAAGCCCGCCTTTTGTACAATTCAATTTTGTGTTGTACAATAAAGTATAAATAAATAAATAATTAAATATTGTTTCTTTCGTTAGCAACGTATTTCATGAGAATATGAAGCTATTCGTGATTAAAAAAAATGAAAATTGCATTTTTTTGAGGTGTTTGAAGACAATGTTATGTTTTTATACCATATTTTTTTTACTTTTTTTTGCATAAAAAAACATATTTTTAATAAAAATATAATCCCAGAATTAGCTTCATATGGACTTGAATTGAATGAAGAATACTCACATCACATTTCAGAACAATTGGTTAGAATAAACCAATTGTTAACAACAGAGCTAGAATGCCAGTTGAAAAAAGTCGTTTAGAGAAAAACGCGTTTGAAATAAAATGTTGCCAAAACGAGAAATACAAGGCAGTAATTATTTATATAAACGACTCACCGGTTAATCAGGTATTCCAGCACCATATAACAATCTCTTTTATTTCCAATGATAATGCGAAAGCTTTCAAATTTTGATCACATATTCTTGAGTAGCTATATTAAGAATTTATGCAATGAAAAAAGTAGATTTTTGGATCGGTCTAAACAGGGGGAAACCCCTTTAAGTAGCGCCTCGCCAGCTGAGGGAGCTCTCACCCGCTCGTCGGCCTCCTTCTGGGACATTACTGTCTCGCAGAAGCAGATCATCGCCTTCCAGGACTCGTCGTCGCCGAGCATCACGGTGGTGATAGTTGTGTTGTTCACGTCTCGTCTATAAGCTCTTTTCGAGGGTCGTTACGAATCGTCACGCCGCAAGGCTCGACGAATTCCAACCACCTGAGCAGGCCGGGTTTCAAAATTGCTAAAGCATCGTAGACCACATCTGTACTGTTCGGCAGAATAGACAGAAGACTGAAGAGTATAATCAGCCGCTGTGTATGGCATTTGTGGACTACGTGAAAGCCTTTGACTTGATCGAGACCTGGGCTGCCCTGGATTCTTTGCAGAGATGTCATATCGACTGGCAATAGATCGAGGTACTGAGGTGTACATATGACGTGGCGACGAGGATCGTCCAAATCCAGGACCAACGAACGAGACCTATACAACTTCGTCGCGGGGTAAGACAGGGGGATGTAATGTCCCCGAAACTGTTTACCATCGCGATGGATAATGTCTTTAAGACTTTGGACTGTGGACGAGAAATAATTGTCAATGTTTGTTTTGCCGACGATATCGTCATGTTTGCGGAGACATTGGAAGAGCTAGGCCGGATGCTGGGCGACCTGAATGAGTCCTCTCGACTGGTTGGTCTCGGTATGAATTTGAACAAGACGAAAGTTATGTTCAATAAACATGTCATGCCGAGACCGATATCTGTCGACGGTACCCTTCTCAAAGTTGTACAGGATTATAAAAGTTATAATGGTATGCAATTAATAATGAATTTAAAAAATAATAAATAGTTTTACTGTATAATTAGCCCATCAAAGACTATTAAAAATTAAATTATTTGAACTATAAAATTTACCATTTCAAATAATATTTTAAAAGTATGACAGAGCGAAAGAGAAAAAGTTGGTCAGTGAAACTTGACAAAAATACATAGGACAAGGAAGCAGAAAAACAACGGTGTATTATAACATTTTTATAATAGCTAAAAATATTTTAACAATGACATTACAAAAACCAGATGTCGCTTGTAGTTTCTTCTGTGTTGGATTTTGTAATCGGTCAAAATAGCTTATATTTATAGTTTTGGCTGTGTTCCTATGTGAAAACATAACGTTTTATAGCTTATCGAATGACGTATTTACTAGCGCGCCTTTAAAGTATTTCTTTATTACACATTATTCAGTTTGTAATACATACATTTACTTATAATAAGATAGATTACTTATTCTATAACTATTTAGAAGCAATAACTTACGAGATTACTTAAACTAAACAGGCCTATTAAAATATATAAAGAAGATATGCTATTAGCATTATTATATTTTATTTCTCTCGTGTCATGCGAAGGGCGTGGTACATCTAGCGAGTGATGTTTTATGATGTTCTTGAAGAAGTGCGCAGAAGCACGTGGCGTGCGCTTGCGCAGAGGATCCGTGAAATCAACGTTGTAGAGACCGAACTTCATTCTGAAAATATTTTTAATAATATAGTCATCCAAAGCATTTGAATAATTTTATAAGGTGTAGCTAAGCAAAGCAGAGGGGTCGCAAGATATCAATTGATTCACATGCCATTTGACATGAACATTTGAATCCCCAGAGAAGCCACAAATGCATTGCTGGCTAAATGGAAAAGAAAGAAAGAATGAAAGGGGTGTGTGTGTCTTTCTTAGCCACCCAACGAAACGCAACATGTATGGCTAAAGTTAGACTCTAACACAATGGCTTTGTCATAATTATATACGTTTTTTACAAAAGCGTTCATTTAAGCACGTACGTGTGTCCAAACATCCATTCGAAATTGTCCATCAGTGACCACACGGTGTATCCAATGACATTGGCACCATCTTCTTTGATAGCTAGTAAAGTCTGTAACATAAAAAAATTATAGGCATATTAATAGATAAATCCAATTAATAATAAATGATTAGAAAAAGTATATTTACATAAGAGTTAAATATGTTTGTAAGAAATAGAGGTTTCTATTTCTGAGATACAACAGTTAAAGTTTTTACATACGTTCGTCATCACATTATTATTGGAATGATAAATTAACTGAATAAAAAGAGTATTCTAATTTCGACTTTACCTTTTTTGCATGTAGACGCGATAAGACTATATGTTTTGTTTGTATGAATTGATTTTGTTTATTATTTTTCGATGCAAATGATATGTCTCAAGTAAAGTTAATATAAATTTTATGCCAAAAATTATTTTAAGCGTTATAAGACAGAGAAATATAGATTTTCAATACATATTTTTTATATTGTATGTGCATTTACTGATTTGTTGATAGTAAGGTAATAAACGGGATAATCTTTATATCGTCATCTATTCTGTTACAAATTCTAAGGAAACTTCTAAAGGTAGCTGAGAACTCTAAAGATGGCAACGTGATATAATTTTACGTCAGCTATCACTGTTGGAACTTTTAGTTTCTTTTCGTAACGACCTGAGTGCTTGCTTTAGAAAATAAATCGGGCCACTCATATTGTAGTATATGTACCAGTGACATAAAATTAAATATACTATTATACAATTATTCTAAATGCATGAAGTTTATACAAAAATAATCCTAGGTAGTAGTTACACATATTTCAAACCTGACACACCTTAAGTCACTTAAGTAAGCTAATATTTGTCTATTACATACCTGTTCCAGATAATCATGTATGTAGTTAATACGTGCTGTATCGTGCATATCAGAGCTCTTCGTACCCAGACCGTTTTCGGTGATGAGGATACTGACATTGTTGTACCTCCTTGCAATCCAATTAATCTGGCGACGTATACCCTCCGGATATATCTGAATAAATAATTTTTTTTCAGACGACCTTAAAAATGCCACCAAGTTAAGTTTAAGAACATGATGAAAACAAACAGTTTTTTATTGAAACGTCTTCCATACCGTTAATCTAGTGATTCTTCAAAAATATTATTCATAAATTCTATAACAATTTTTATTAAAACAACAATCTATTCTGAAAAACATATTTTTAAAATAAGACCGGTGATTCTGATTTAAGCATAATCTTTAAATTCAGTTATAATATTTGAAGACAGCTCGTGAGGTATCAATCACGTTTACAATTAATTAAAGCTGCCCGATGCTATAAGTCGGATTATAATATCTTACAATCAACTGGTATTCTAAAGCAAAAATAAACTTTTAAAATAATACCGGTTGATATTAAGATTAGATTATTATATAACATCGATCTTTTATACAAATATGACTTACCACTATATATTTAAAGTCAGAAACAAGCCATCGGGGATGTGCTTCCAATATTGCGTTAAGCTCCTTGGAACCAGATACGTACCAGGGTCCAGGCTCCTCACCCTCACGAGCTGGCCTCACTACTCGACTGGTGTAATGGTTTAAGCTATAGTAGTCGTAGGTACCTTTAGAAACAGACCGAGGGTCAGTTAGATGTTACTTTTCTCTTTTTCTTCGTAACATTCTTCTCAGTCAAAATTAAAACTAGAACTTTAAGTTTACTATGTTATCTATTCTATTTGACTGACCCGTTGGCGCAGTTTGCAGTGACCATGTTTTCTGCTCCAAGGGTTATGGGTTCGATTCCCACCCCGAGTCTGGGTGTAATATATGTTTATTTATGTATGTATTATTTATAAGTATATTTTAAAAAAAATGTATATCAGTCGGCTGTTACCTAAAAGACAGGCATTAAGTTGCCTACCGTAGGAACAGACGATCTTGTGTGTGTGTTAAACATATCTATCTATCTATATCTATTCTAGTCATAATCGAAACGAAACATTATAACGCGACGTCAAAGTTTAAATTTAAATAAAATGATTTGTTTTTTCTTAGGAACTTAAGATTATGTTTTGTTTGATAACTTACAACTTCTTAATATATACTTAGTAACGAAAAAACAATATTTACTATAAATATGTTATAAATGGTAGTGATTCAGTCGATTCTTGTATACAATGTCAGCCCATTAAGTCAAGAAAAGAAGAAGAAGATAGTAACGTTACCTTGAATAAATTTTTTTTCTTCTTCAGTGAATGTTGGTAATCTTGAATATGGGAAGCCCTGATTCTTACTATAATCAGACATTAATTTCTCTATAGCCGGTGGCCAACCACCATCCTTAGAATATATTGGGTCTGAGTACCGCCCAACCTAAAAAAATAATTAAACTTAGAAAAAACAGTATATTTCCTCAATGTATATTACGAAATCCTCAATACTGAAAAGAACCAGCCGTTATGCCAATGTACTGAATATAATTACAAATTAACTTTTTGTTGAAGAAATTGTCATTTGAATCAGTTTTATAATATCTTACGTAAAATCAAGAAAATTTTCAAATTGAATCTCGTGTATCGCGAATGTCTCACACTAAATTACTTTTTTATAATAAATGAAAAAATAAATGATTCGCACTTAATGGTCCCGTAGTAGGATGTGTATCCTGTATCAGGGGTGGGTGGGGTCTACCTCCTAGTGGTCCACCCCGGGCAACGGCGCCACTATCCTACTCGTAGCGACGGCAGAATGACCCCCCACTAAGCGGTGGTAGGTCTCACATGGGGCCGCCTGGCAGCGACCACCCTCTCACAAGAATCAGGCGCCAAGCAGCTTCCTGCGTTCCGTCTGTGTGTGAGAGTACCAGTGCCTTTGGGAGATGGACGAGTGTCAGCTGCGCGACTTAGCCGTTTTTTCCGAGTCTTGAGCAACACGCTACCCTCCAGTATGGTAGCGGGATCCGAGGCACGGTCTTGCCGTTGACCGACCGCAGGCAGTTGGGGGCCCTAGCGCGCCAGCCACGTGGCAAAGGCTGCCCCGCCACCTCGCGAAAAATCCTGGGATGGCTCCACCGTGCCAGCTGGCGACTGGATGGGAGGACCCGGTGGCAATTTCCAGGGCGGCTCAGGCGTCCCCGCAGTCTCCGGATGAGCTCCCCATTAGTTGGTCTAGCCCAAGGGATCCGCATGGTAAAAGCTGCGCCTCGACATTCGACTGTTTCTCCATCATCACTCCTCGACATGAACAAAGCACAAATAAAGAAAAAAGTTAAAAAACGGCTGCACTTCCTCCCACTCAAGGTGCACTTCACTAACATCCGAGGTTTACACTCCAACATTGACCCGGTCCACCACCACCTCGAGACCGCGAAGCCGCAACTGCTTTTCTTAACGGAGACGCAAATCAAGTGTCCAGCAGATGCGACGTACCTCAACTACCCATGCTACTCATTAGAACATAAGTTCAAGGAACACGCTGGGGTCTGTGTGTACGTCCGCTATGACATTTGCTATAAGCGACTCCGGTGCTTTGAAGCAACCGGGTTCTCCACATTATGGGTTTTAGTAGACACCGGCGTGGACAAGACTATCTACGCCTGTGTTTATCGGTCACACAGTGGGGATCAGGAGACGACCAGGCTCTTCGACCACCTTACAAAGATGGCAGATAGTGCTCAACAGCGATATCCGACAGCCGAACTCGTTTTTCTCGGGGACTTTAACGCCCACCACGAGCAGTGGTTATTCCCGTACGAGAAAACATGCTACGCTGGGAGGGAGGCACGTAAATTCGCATTAGCACTAGATCTCACCCAAATGGTACAGGTTGCAACGCGAGAACCAGATGTCACCAGCCATACAGCCAACTGCTTGGACCTCCTGCTGACTACAGATCCAGACAGACACTCGGTCTCAGTATCTGCCCCGCTAGGGTCATCCGACCACTGTCTGGTGAAGTCAGTATCGACCTGCTCTCCTCCGGACAACTGTCCAAGGGACGCAAGAAGAGTGTGGCGATACAAGTTAGCAGACTGGGAAGAGATGCGGCATTTCTATGCATCTTTCCCTTGGCGGCAAGTCTGTTTTTCCTCGGGCGACCCCTCATGCGTGGCTGAGGCAATCGCTGACGTGATTCGACAGGGAATGGAATACTTTATCCCATTCTCCGACATGTCGCTCGACCACAAATCCCGCCCTTGGTACAATGCTGAATGCGCCCGAGCTGAAGCCCTCAAGGAATCTGCTTACCAGGCTTGGGTTCAAGTCCGCGATGCCAAAGCTGGAGTGCGGGGGGTTCGCACGAGGAAGAAAGCTTTTAATTCAGCCGCCAAGTCCTGCAAGCGAACACTACAAAGGGCTAGATCCGACCATGTCCGCCGTATAGGCGCTAAGCTTGCCTCCTACCCCCCTGGTAGTAGACAATTCTGGTCTCTGTCGAAAGCAATAGAGTCCAATTTCTGCCGCGCTACATTGCCTCCTCTGCAGAAACCTGATGGTACGCTGGCTCACTCAGCAGTAGAAAAGGCAAACTTGCTTGCATCTCTCTTTGCAAGCAATTCGCGTCTTGACGCTGGCTCTACACAACCACCATCCCTGCCTCGATGTGATTCTTCTATGCGAGAGATCACGATCCACAACAAAGAGGTCCGTAGAGTTTTGCTGAACCTTGACGCGAACAAAGCTAGTGGATCTGACGGTATACCTGCGAGGGTCCTAAAGGCCTGTGCACCTGAGTTGTCTCCTGTTCTTACGCGCCTGTACCGCCTCTCTCTCCAAACTAGAACGGTGCCAAAATCTTGGAAACTGGCTAATGTGCAACCAGTGCCCAAAAAGGGTAGCCGAGTCGATCCCTGTAACTACAGACCAATCGCCATCACCTCCATGCTATGCAAAGTCATGGAAAAGGTACTTAACAGCAAGTTGCTGAACTACCTAGAAGACAATGCACTCCTCAGTGACCGCCAATACGGCTTTCGTCAGAAGCGGTCTACTGGTGATCTTCTGGTGTATGTCACTCACTGTTGGGGTGAAGCCATTGAGAAACGTGGTGAGGCGCTTGCTGTATCACTAGACATCTCGAAGGCCTTTGACAGGGTTTGGCATGCAAGTCTCCTTAGTAAGCTTCCTGCTTACGGCATCCCTGCTGCCTTTTGTAGCTGGATCTCAGACTTTTTGAGAGAACGGTCAATCAGAGTGGTCGTCGATGGCTGCTCCTCTGACCTGATGTATATAAACGCCGGTGTCCCTCAAGGTTCCGTTCTCTCTGCAACCCTTTTCCTGCTCCACATCAACGACATGCTACAACCTGGCATTGTTGGATACGCAGATGACAGCACGGTTATAGAGAGATACCTGTCCAGCGCAAAAGACGACAGGGACGTAATACGTTCCCAGAGAGAGGCCATGGTAGAGCGAACGAACTCAATACTAGGTCACGTATCCCAATGGGGTGATTGCAACCTGGTCACGTTCAACGCCGCCAAAACGCAGGCTTGTTTGTTCTCCGCTAAACGGAGTCCTTTTAACTTGACTCCTACTTTCCGAGGTACACCTGTCCCTATGTCCGACACCCTCCACCTCCTTGGCATAGAGTTGAGTTCTAACCTCAACTTTGGCAATTACATTGAGTCCAAAGCGCAAACTGCGGCCAAAAAGCTTGGCATCTTAAACAAGGTTAAGCGATATTTCACGCCGGGACAGCTTCTAACACTGTATATGACTGACCCGTTGGCGCAGTTTGCAGTGACCCTGTTTTCTGCTCAAAGGGTTGTGGGTTCGATTCCCGCCCCGAGTCTGGGTGTAATATATGTTTATTTATATATGTATTATTTATATGTATATTTATTTAAAAAAAAAAGTTTATCAGTCGGCTGTTACCTAAAAACACAGGCATTAAGTTGCCTACCTTAGGAACAGACGACCTTGTGTGTGTGTTATACATATTTATTTATTTATTTATTATTTATGTATAAAGCTCAAGTCCGACCGTGCATGGAATATTGCAGTCACTTGTGGGATGGCTCAGCTAAATATCAACTCGCCACACTGGACTCAGTGGAACGCAGAGCCAAGCGGCTAATCGGTGACGCCAGTTTGTTAGAGTCTCTTCACACTCTAGCTCACCGAAGAAAAGTTGCCAGACTAACGGTCTTCTACAGATTGTACTTTGGGGAGTGTGCCCTGGAGCTGCACGAGCTCATACCCCCATCTCCCTTCTTCCATCGGACTTACAGACGTACCGCGGGCCTTCATCGCCACCTGGTCGATATACCCTTTATACGTACAAAGCGTTTCGAATCATCTTTTTTAATACGCACGGCCAAGGAGTGGAATTCCCTACCGGCGTCCGTATTTCCAAGTACATACAACCCGACTGTATTTAAAGCGCGAGTGAATAGGCATTTTCTGGGCGAGCTCGCTCCATCTTCGACCTCGTCTCTGCTCTCGAGCTAGACTTAGGTCAAGAGTAAGCCCATAATATAATAAAAAAAAAAAAAAAAAATCGGGGGGTCCGGAAACATTCAAAACACAAGAATAAACCCTAAATTACGACAAATATCTGTAAGTTTGGGATCAAAAACTGATTTCCCATTTTTGACTGTTACGGTTATCACTCCGCTAATGTAACTTACATTAGAATAACTAAATGTTACCATTGACAAAGGAATATTAGGGATGAAAGTTTTAACCTAGAAAAAAGCCGCAGGCATCACTTCGACAATAGTATACGCCTACAGAGCAGTCGAACCAGTTTTGTTTCCTTGATCTTGGTCCATTTTATAACGAAATGTAAACGAATGCATAAATACTTAAGTATTTATGAATTAATTAGCTGATAATTTGAATAATTGTTGGTAATGACGTAGGAAAGTAATTGCCCACCAGTTCAGTGCAGCCTAACTAGGTTATTTCATTGACATGTGTGATGATGATGCAATTTTGTTTATCTCTATACACATTATAAATCTTCTATGCATTTAATAAAATGTTTATTTAACGTATGTTTTTTAGAATGTCTTGACAAAAAAATTGTAGGGGTCTAAAAACTTTTAGAAATGTCGTTTTATTTAACATTTTTAGAAATGTCTGTTTATCTGTCTGTTTGTATGAAGATGCATTACAGCTACTAAATAATAAGTGCAGGTTAAAAAATCATACGGCATATCCTGAGGCAAAATGTAGTCTTTATTTCATTAAAATCGGTTCTTATACTTTACCTAAGTTAATACATTTAAAGGTGATCCAAAAATGCTAATATGTTTGTGTTAAATAATGTTTTATACTATAAAACTGGTTTTATAGCATTTAGTAATAAAAATAATTATTAATTGTCACATTCAAAACTCAGATAAAAAAAATTAAACAAGTGCGAATTGGACTCGCCCATGAAGGGTTCCGTAGCAGCAAGTAACATCATATAAAAGTTCTTGTAGTTCGTTGTAAGTTTCATCGATGTTTTAATAATAGAGTAATTTTTTTTATAAAAAAAGAACTACTTACTAGATCTCGTTCAAACCAATTTTCGGTGGAAGTTTGCATGGTAATGTTCATCATATATTTTTTTTAGTTTTATTTTTCTCTTATTTTAGAAGTTACAGGGGGGGGGGGGAGACACATTTTACCACTTTGGAAGTGTCTCTCGCCCAAACTATTCATTTTAGAAAAAAATCATATTAGAAACCTCAATATCATTTTTGAAGACCTATCCATATATACCCCACATGTATGGGTTTGATGAAAAAAATATTTTTTGAGTTTCAGTTATAAGTATGGGGAACCCTCAAAATTTATTGTTTTATTTTTATTTTTGTGTGAAAATCTTAATGCGGTTTACAGAATATATCTACTTACCAAGTTTCAACAGTATAGTTCTTATAGTTTCGGAAAAAAGTGGCTGTGACATACGGACGGACAGACAGACAGACATGACGAATCCATAAGGGTTCCGTTTTTTGCCATTACGGCTATTATGGCTACGGAACCCTAAAAAGACGAAGAAAACGTCAAAATTGCGAATTACGATATATTTTTATACAAAGTACAATAGTATGAAGTACGACACAATCATAATAGATGGCGCTGGTGATGCTGTTTGAAATGTGGTTAGTGCCTTCGATAACTTACACTACTATTATAGTTTGTAATAATTCAGTGTGTATTAATTTAATTATTGATCGATTTTGATTGCCTCCACAGTTTTTAATCTCTGAGCAGTCTCATACCATCACATGTGACAGATTAGGGTTTGTTACCTTGACTGAAATTCATTTTTGGGAATTTTATAATAGCATAAACTGAAACTATTATGAAGCCGATGATTTGAATTTGTGACGCAAGTTTTAATCATAGAATACATATATGGGCCGAAAATTTCCAAAGAAAATTTTGGTAGTTATCATAAAAAATTTTTGTATAAAAACAAGTTACAATTTTTTTCCTGTCTATGGAATCTACATCTCTAACACTATTATGACATCATACGGTAAAATCGTGCTGAGATTTATCTAGATTTATACAAATATGCATGAACTGAACTGAATCAGCGTGTAAGTGTCCACACTGCTGGGTAAAGGCCTGTTCTCCATATAAAAGAAGGTTTGAAGGAAGGTGGTTAATTTGCTTATCATAAGTAACGAACGCTATTAGGTTTTTATTACATGAACTGGGTTCGATGGCATTATGTAATCTCCTAATCTTGGTGGGGAGACCCACAAAGACATACACACAGACCAGAAACAAATATTTGTAGAAATACGAATATCTTTCCAAGCAGAAATCGAACCTGCGATCGCTGGCGTTAAGGCATGCACACACGTACCATTATACCAGAACAATTGTCAACAATAACTAATTCGTCCGGATTTCCCCTAGTTAAGAAGGCATCCAGGGAGCATCCAGGCGGGGTAGTATTTGTAGTCCGGGTTTTGATCATAGATAAAATAATTTTGGTTTTGATTAAAATTACGCGTAGCTCGCAAAGCTCGACTACTGCCCCAAAGTTTCTTTTTTGTAAGGAAAGCAAAATTTAATTTACAGACAATAGAAATATAACATATAGTTATTATATTTTTTTTAAATCTTAGAGTAGTTTATAAGGCGGCCTGGTTTCCGCAACTTGATGCAAAAGAGGAGTACTTATAATTTTGTTTTGTTTGTTATAAAAGTCTAATTTTGTTTATTTTAAGAAATGTAAGAAGACTACTAATAGTTATTTAAAACTTTAAGAAGATCATGTTTTGTTTTTTTTAAAGATGTAACTTAGTTTCAAATTGTATTAAAATAAATAAAAGTTTATTTATAATCATCAAAACTATATTTTATTCTACTAATTTAGAAAAAAATATTCAGTTCAAACGTCTGGGTTACGGGCTTCGAAATCCGGGGTTCTCACGTTTCTTGTCATGGTTGACAGATTTTTGAGATGTCAACCCTAACAATAACGCATATATAATATGGTCAACAATTTAACTGTTTCTTATCAACCAGTAAAAAAATAAATAAATCGAATGCTATTCGTGAAGCGGCCAAAACTTATACTACCATACTTACTCCGAACTGTCTTGCCAGTTCTGCCAGTTCCTCATCTTCTTCTGACTTAGCTTCTAACCATATCGGATTGTTCGCTATCGACACTTTACCTATAAATATAAGTTAACTTGAATTTACTATAAAATTAATTCTAATGCATGTTAATGAGCTTTTTACCAATAACGTTATTAATTCACATATTTAAGGTTTTATTTATTTATTTATTATGAACTTATACCAACATTACAAACAATTCTCGTCATTTTTTGTTGCAGGTATTTGTGTGCTTCTTTATAAACAAAAATAGTTATGATGTTCTGTTTTTATAAACAAAAATAGTTATGATTAGTTAGTGGTTATACTGATTTTTACTCCAGGGTTGTGGTTTCGATTGCCACTCCAAATCTGGGTATAATATATATTTATAGATGTATTATTTTTATTTACATTTATTTTAAAAATATATAAATATGAGTACCAGTCCGCTGTTACCTAAAATAAAGGCATTAAGTTGCCTACTTTAGGAACAAACGACCTTGTGTGTATATAAAAAATAACCTTTTTATAAAGGTGAGCCACGGTGTTGATTTTAATTTTTTTTACTTTTGTTAATAGGTCACTTAAGAATTAATGGTGAAGATGTGTATATTATTAATTCTTAAATTTAAACAATTTATTGAGCGACCAACAAACAAACGTAGGCCTCCTCCATCGATCTCCAAAGCAACCGGTTCGAAGCAGCCTCCATCCAACGGTTTCCGGCGACTCTCTGGCACCGGCCGCCATGTGGTCTCCACTTGAGAACCTTTCTGTTTCATCGGCTATTATTTAACGAGCTATGTGCCCTACCCGCTGCCACTTCAGCTTGCAAATCTGTTAGGCTATGTCGGTAACCTTCGTTCGTTTGCGGGTCTCGTAATTTCTGATTAGATCTCGCAGAGAAATACCAAGCATAGGCCATAGGCATTAGGCAAAAGGCCCACAGTCAGAGACCACGTCTCAGACTTGTATGTTATCACTGGTAACACACATTGGTCGAAGACTTTCGACTTCAGGCACTGAGGTATGACAGACGAAAAGACGTTTTTGAACTTCCCGAATGCTGGTCCATTCTAGCTGGATTTGACGATTGACCTCTCTCTCGAACTTGGATCTACCAATTTGGACCTTTTATCGTAGGTTGACCTACTCGTCAACGACTTGGAGATGTATATTATTTATAAAATATTGGAAGTAATACGATAGTTACGAGTTATTAAGGAATATCTAGTTAATATAAATACGTCGGCGAAAAATTTTACCATATACATATGTGAATTCCCGCTGAGTAAGAGAGGATTTGTTTTTACTAAAGCACTTGAAAGTTAAGCGGTATTCTATTTAGTAGACTATTTCACTCACATCTATACATAAAGCAACAAAACTTCGTGTGTATTTAGATTTTTTAAAGTAAAAAATTTACTTTATCTTTAGTAAAATAATTTCGTTTTGAAAATTCCCTAATTTTATGGCAATAATTTAGTAAAAATAATCAGTAAGCATATTCTGATTTAAGTATTATCCATTATTATAGAATTAAACTTTCTATTTAAAGATATTTAAATTTGAATGAAATATGCTAATATATTTGTGAGCACAGCTGTCTATTATATATAATTACCGTGATATTTTCCCTTGTAATTTTCATCATATATTCTCCAAGCCTTAGCATGTGCCATCAGTACATGCTTATTGCATAAGAAAGACCCAAGCCAAGGTTCGGTGACCTTTGGTGCTAAGAGTCCGACATTGTAGCCTGCATCACACACCATAAGTGGCTCATTAATTGTAATCCATGATTTCACTCGGTCCGCGTAATTTGAGAAGACTACTCTTGCGTAGTCTGCAAACCAATCCGCAATAAGAGGATTTGTCCAACCACCTGAAAATATATCTATGTGAATAATCTATATTTAATATAACGAAACGGAATAAAATATATTTGTCTTTCCGTCTGCCTGCCTCGTCAGTAAAATCGACCATCCATTAAAGTGTTCACAAAAATCTCATCTCATTTATAATCAAAAAGGTTGAAGCTCAATCTCGCCTTCTTCTTACTTCACTACAAGTTGGAGGATAATTTCATTACCAAGAGTAACTACCGGCGTTAATAATATTTATAATAACAAACGGGGCCTAAGTCCTTAGTTGTTCTTCAAGAAGTGGTTGGATATCCACCAACTAGTAAATCAACCAACTAGTGAAAAACTATCTATAAATAATTTGTTTCAGTTTTTTTTACTCACCAAGGTTCTGTATACTCTGTGGTAAATCAAAATGTTGAAGGGTTACGATTGGTTCTATCCCTTTACTTATGAGACCATTAATTAATTTGTTGTAATAATTTATACCATCTTTGCTTACTTTATTCGGAAAGCCTGTGGGTAGGATTCTGGTCCAGGATATTGAGAATCTAGAACAGTGCAATAAATCTTAAGTAGAATAATATTAAACTTAAACTCTAAATATATATTTTTTCTGGGTCTGAATAAAGATTGTTCTAAAAAAGTTTTTCTTTAATTATTTCAACACTATATTGATAATACAAGTCTGATCTTCTCTCAACAAGTTCAACATATATAACAATACCATACTGCTTTATCTGTTAAATAATTTTAAAACTATTAATGTGTTATTTTGAGTGACTGAGCATTTCTACAGTAAGTTTAAAATTTCTGAAGTGGCAAATGTTACACAGTTATTATTACACGTACTTGAATCTGGGAAAATACACATAATTGGTGTTGGACATAAAGGAGAGATGGAGGAGCGATAAATATTAGTAGTATTTTGAATGGTGGTAACATTACTAACTCATCAGGAGGTTGCTTTTAAGTTGCATATGTGAAAGTCGAATAAAAAAAGAACACTTTTAAGAAAATTGTCGTTTAAAATACAAGACACGGGGCTGCTTACGATTCCTTTCATCATCATTCTCGGTCCCGATATTGGTTAAAGCCAGTCATAAAGATAATGGTGTCAAACTTATAACCGCGTATTACGACGAGCGATATATTACCTTTTAAGGCATTTTTTTCTCATTTTATTCAAAAGTGAGCTGTTGCATAATGTTTTAAAACTTATTATTTTCTCGATACAATTAATTACTAACGGAAAATAAATATCTAAATCTCAGACCCTTTTTCAATACTACGGGATCTTTCTCAGCAGTAGGACATTTACGGGTTGTGGTATTTTCAGTATCAAATCTATTTACTACTATAATATACATTTTAGTTTACCTGTAAAAATGCAGTCCCAATTCATGGGCAATATGGATATCCTCTCTCCATAAGTGATAAGAATTGCAGGCCACGTCTCCTATGGTACCATCCGAAACAAGACTTGGATTTTTATGTAGCATAGTGTCCCATATGTTTATTCCTTTGTCTGAAAAAAATATTTTAATATTTCTTCTATTATTAGGATAAAAGCATGTGTTGAAAGAAGGTCTTGCTGAAATAAGTGTATATCGCATTGAAAGACTGCCAATGGTCGATTCCCTCAGCAAGCTCTCCAACAAAGTACACCAGATTAGTCGCGGTGGAGCGAGTCTTTATAAAACCATGTTGTTCCGCTGCAATAATCTGTTTTAAGTGCCAAAATAATAAAGGACACAATAGTTTTACAAAAACTTTGGCAAATACCGATATAATTGAAATCGGTCTGTGGTTTTTCACAGAACATTTGTCGCCGGTTTTGTACATAGGTATAACCAAAGCACAAGGTAAAACACCTGCCGAAAAGTTATCCAGTAAAGTTTAGTAGTGTGTCTTGAATTTATTAATACTAGGTATACTCAATTTTAAAATTAAATTTAAAAACGTTTGTATAATAATATATTTTACTTACCACTGACATTCCAAGCACCTTCTATCTGGTAAGCAGATGTAGCAGCACCGAATTTGAACCCAGGAGGAAATTTCATATCCAGACCAACACATGTTGTCCATAATACAGTGAAACTGAAATAGAATTATAAAATAACAAATAATGGTCACGCAGATTCATCCACAGTTACCGTTCCAAGCTCATAAATCGCGGCTGTTAATGACATCACGTACTATACAGGAAATACAAAATGATGGACTCAGGTTCTTTTTTAAATCCGTAGCGTATCATACCAATCGATATAATGCAGTAACAATAAACATTTTAGTAATATTTTTTTTCTCTGAATTTTTCACTTATCGAAATAGAAAAATAAAGCGATAATTTTTTCCTGTATTGTCTTTCTATTTTCAATGCTATCGTAGTGTACGTATCAACGTATTCAGCCTCTAAATTTCTCAACAATTCGCAATATTACATTCCTTCAAATGCAATTTAACCTTCAAAATTGGAACTATTGATAATAAGAATATCGTAAAATAAAAAAAATGTTAACAAATGAACAGACGAATTCTTTTAAATTATTCTATTAGTAGTTAACTTTAATACGTCATACGAGTAACTTAAAGCACAGTATATTAATATATACAGTACCCCAACTTCATACAAACGGACGAAGCGCGAGCTATGTCTACGCGACTCGATCTCGGGATACGCTCGGGACGCAAACAGTCGCGACTGTGCCGCAGTGACAAACGGACCGTGTGTTATTTTTTTAACAAAAACCACACGATTTTTTCACTGAAAATAATTTCAATTACATATTGAATATGACGAGAAGAATTTATTTGTGCTGTTTTTGGTTGCATGAATTCGCCAATAACGCATCCAGAGATAACTTTTTTTAGATTACCTGGAAACTGAAAGGTAGGACTATTAAATAATATTACTTACTAGTAAGTAGGGACATAATGTATGTCTTTTTAATGGATTAGTATTTTTAATTAAGCTTTATATTAGACTACGGATTTTTTAATAATAAAGCATTTAGTACGTCTCAGTCGAGGAGCAATTATTTTTCGGGCGTAAATTTATAAGACCGATTTGTTATTCAAACAAAACCATGGTTTTTTAATTAAATCTAACAATCAAAACAACACGCATTTTTATTGAACACTTCCTATTCAATTCACAAAGTATTTTATTTGTTTATGTAAAAAAAGTATATTTACAATAACAAAACTAAATGGAAACACAAAGTAGGCTAATGTAATTAAAATGCTGGAGGCGGGCAGCCCTATCGCATGTTTACGTAGCGCGCGGCTAGGAGGTAGGAGTTTATTTCAAAGATACGGCCGATTTACAATACTGTATATATTCATATACTGTGCTTAAAGGCTTGTTCAGATTGGGGGAAACCGTGCCCATGGAAACCACATTGCTTCGATCTATAGAGATTAAATTGTTATTATTATTGTGTATTGTTTGTTAATTATTGTAATAGCTGCCTAATTTTATAGAGATGTTGAAATTCAATGAGTACAGATATATCAAGTCATGTCAACGCACAATGTTTACAAAACAATAAACCTGAATGTACTTTTCCTAACATTTGCGTAACGAAAAAAAAAAAAAACAAGAATAAATTATTTAAATTTAAAAACCTAGACTTATTAAAAACCTTGTTTTTTTATTAGATATTTTAATTTTCAATGTTACTTTTTGTACCTAGGCGAATAAGTGATAAAATAAATAATCAACATAAACTGAAACACTTATCGGCAAATTTTAATTTCCATGTATGTATTTAGCTAGAAGAGTTCACCAATTATGTCACATTTTTAATTGACAACGATCAAAAGGTGACTATGGATTTGACACTACCATTATTCTGAATGTTTAAATTATTTCAATTTAAATACGATCTCAAATGATGTTGTCCAGCTCAAAAACGATGGATTTATAATATTCCTTTACCTTTCTTTTCCATCAGGTGAACTCTATTGAGCTACCATAACCTAGCACTTCACCAGAATTTATGTACCTATAATAGAACATTGGCAAGAAGGTATATATATATATATATATATATATATATATATATATATATATATATATATATATATAAATATTTGTAAATATTGAGTTTGATAATATTTTATACGTGAAAGTTTATAACAAATAGTTAATATGGAGTATAATGCAGCCAATAAATCTGAAATAGCGATAATAGACCGACCAACGTAGGTACTAAGCAATTACTGTTGATGTCACAATTCCACATGATGATAATTTCGTAAACGCGGAAAAAGAGAAATGAATTAAATTTTAGGCAAACATGTCTTTTTCCATTTGGAATGGATTGGATTGCATTGGATTGGATTGGATTGCATTGAATTGGATTGGAGCCTTAGAGAATAAACCACAATTCTTTAAAACTAATCTTCTGCTAAATTCTGCACGTTATGGAAGCGATTCTGAAGTATCTTCGAACATCCGTCAGATTAAAAATTCTTATATATATTAGGAGAGGCCTGAGTCCAATTGCGGGACGTTTACAGTGCAGCGTGAAATATAAGACGACTTTTTAATGTAGGTATCTGTTGCGAAAGATAACGCCGAATATTACAGATTAATTTCTTTCCTAGTTTATAGTTTAGGTATTTGTTCTCGTTGTTCTCCCGATGTGGCTTCGGATAACACGTAAAATATATTTATTATACACATATTGGCTACATATATTATATTGTTTATAAGTATAAGCACCTTAAAGCAATCGTTACTCTTCGTAGAGAAATTATTCACTAATACGCAGTTCACTGCGTATTAGTGAATAATTTCAGCAGGCGTAGTGGAAGTTAGTAAGTTTTAAAGTTCCAATCCTTCAAGGCGTTAGTATTTTCCTTTCTATACTAGTAATTGTATTATTCGAAAGTCGAAATCACACAGCAGCCTATGCAGTCTTTGACTCAAAATATTACCAGTTATAGTGATTATGTTTACTTTTTAAAGCTTAGAGATTTTTTTATATCGGTAATGTATATTTGTTTTGAATGTAGTTAGCCTTTTTATTTATTTTTGATGACTGTATTATATATATTTTTAAAATTGTATTTGGTAAGTAGATAAAAACAAGGTTTGATAATTCATAATCTGGAAATATTTATGTAAGAGAAAATTTCGAAAACATTGTAAAGCAATGAATAATAAAATCAATAAATTGCGATACTACTGGAGTTGTCTAAGCGCTTTTCACATTGTAAGCTTACTATGAACAGTATAGTAAAGATAATTTCGATTACTTTTATTAACTCTTGATGGCTTTGATATCACGGTTAACTGCTCCGCCTTAAGTGTGATTATCGTAATAATTATAAGTGTGTAAGACCGACGTGACATGTGACAACCAAGCGCACTTACCTACTATGATACGATCGTAATTGTCGAATACATTTTACAATTTCAATCGTATCAAAGTAGGTATCTAGTCTGTTGATGATGAATGATGAATAATATATGAAGTTACCAATGTAACTTCATATATTTATTATAATTTAAAAAACAAGATTGAAGTGGTTAAATTTTTTAAAGATTTTTCTAATCTTTTTTGTTATTATAAATGACCTTTGTTTTAAATTTTAACCTTATTTCATGCTTAGAAACAGATTTTTAGCTTTTATATCGAATTAACCTCTTTTTTTGGGTTTTTAAATTAAAAAAAAATTAAAATAGAAGGGGTGGAATTTACCCTTTGGATTTTTTCCACAGTTTAAAGTTACAACTTAATCTGTTGCTTAGAAGCAGAGGTATAAAGAGTGGCTGCTAGTTTCAGCGTCATAAACCAAAATATGTGATTTATTAGTTGAGGTGAAACAGGCCTTAAGGACATATTTTACTTCCTGCTTATACATACTTATGGCCTATCAGTTATTAAGGGCGAGGTAATCTTTATCAGATAGGTACCCGTGAAATTGGCCCTTAATATTTTTGGTCACTGTTAAACTCTCTAAACAAGAATCAGCGGAACTTTCATTAATTTCGTTAGTGAAGATGTATTTACATACCTACATATCAGTGAATTTCAATTACAAGTTAGTATACATAATTATATAATCACTATACCTACACATAAATATTCAATGATCAAATCAGTGGACTGTGATTTTTACATATTCATACATTGAATAGTCACTAATTTTGCGTGGTAGGTACTATTCTCATATTCATTATCCGGGCCCACATGAAATATCTGGGCCTGGTACTCGACGGAAGGTGGTGCTTCGACGAGCACTTTCGCCAACTCGCGCCGAAGCTCGTCGGCACCGCGTCCGCCCTCGGTCGGCTAATGCCGAATATAGGCGGACAGAGTCAAGCGTGCCGACGACTCTACGCTGGGGTTGTCTGGTCGATGGCGCTGTATGGCGCCCCCGTGTGGGCGGAGTCCCTGACTGCCCACAATAGAACCCGTCTGTGGCGTCCACAAAGGGTCATGGCGGTCAGGGCCATACGTGGCTACCGCACGGTAGGTGTCGAGGCTGCCTGCGCATTGGCCGGAACCCCTCCATGGGATTTGGAGGCGGAAGCGCTCGCCGAAGTTTATCGGCGGGTGTCAGCGGCGCGGATGGGGGGCACTAATCCCCCACCGAATCAAATCACCGCATGGCGGGACGACGCCCGCCGCACCACCTTCACGCGGTGGAAGGCTCGGCTGGAGACGCCCCGGGCTGGTCTTCGGACCATAGGGGCGCTTCAGCCGATACTGGAGAAGTGGACGGTGCGGCAGCACGGAGTCCTCACCTTCCGACTCGTGCAAGTGTTGTCAGGGCACGGCTGCTTTGGCAAATACTTGCACGTTGTCGCAAGGAGGGAGACGACTCCGGGTTGCCACCACTGCGACTGCAGCGAGGACTCGGCGCAACACACGCTCGAGTCGTGCCCAGCCTGGGCTGAGCAGCGCCGAGATCTCGCTGCAGTCATTGGAGAGGACCTGTCGCTGCCGGCCGTTGCGCGAGCGATGGTCGGTGGTGACAGGGCCTGGACCGCGGTCGCCACCTTCTGCGAGGACGTCATCTCGCAGAAGGAGGCGGCGGAGAGGGCCCGGGAGGACTCACTCCTTTCGGACCCAATTCGCCGCCGGCGCGCGGGGCGGCGCAGACGCGCTCACACGCGCCTGATGCCGCCCTAGCCGAGGCTGCGGACGGTAGGGTCGGGGTTTGCCCCACACTATCACGTTGTCTCCCCGGGCGACGGGATGTGCGTTCAGGTACATTTTTTGCCGCCAAAACAAAAAAAAAAAAAAAAAAAAAAGGTACTATTCTCATATTGATAAAAAGTCACTTAAAATTAGTTAAATTCCACTGATTCATGCTTAGAGAAAACCCCTTGTCAGTGACGTGAAATCAAGATGTTATTTCTAACACAAAATCATTTTTTAATAATTAGAGAAATAAATCCTGATACAAACACGTTTTAATGAGAAAAAAAACTGTCCACTAACCTTATGACAACTGCTTTCAACCGCCACATGTTTGTTACTGATGTAGTCAATAAATGATTAAATTCAGATTATTAAACAATATACGATCATAAACAATAGTTTAAAGATATCTTTATTATTTAATTTTATCGTTAATATAAAAACGCATGATCATTTTACACAATAAAAAATAAAATTACTACATAAAAAACTTCGACATTAATTATTTGATTATTTACTGTACTCTTATTTTAAATGCATTGTTGCACTATTATAATATAATGTAGACAATTGTTTGTAGTCAATGCTTATGTGACACGATGCTAAATAGTTTAATATTAATAATTAAAAATGAAAGGTTTAGCCAATAATGACAGACCCTCCATTTTTTTTTTAAAAGGGAGAAGGTGCAGTGGACGTAATCCAGTGACGTATGTAAAAAAACAAAGAAAAAAAATTGTGCGTGTACTAGCGTACACTCGTAAGAAGTGAAACTTATAATAAAAACAGTTTACTTTTTATACGATCGTAATTATATGCACATACGCACATACGCACATACGCACATACGCACATACGCACATACGCACATACGCACATACGCACATACGCACATACACACATACATACACTCGAAAAACATAACCCTTCTTCTGTCGCAGTCGAGTAAATACAGTTTAAATATAAACTATAACAATTTTAATATCAAATGTTTTGAAAAACTACGTCTTTTGGTTATAAAATATTAAATATTATAATGCCGCTTGTTCCGCGCTCTCGCAAGATGGCGCGTAACGAAACAAGATGGCGCGTAACGCAAGATGGCGCGTAACGCAAAATTTTTTTCCAACCCCGATAAAGAAGTTTCACTTCAATTAATATTGTATTTTAAATTAAATAAATATAAAATATCGGATGACTGTAACTTGGTCCATTAGCAAATACAATTTCTATTTGTATTAAATAAACAATGAATATCATATATCTTTTTCCATAATAGTGGCTGTAATTTGATTTATTTAATATAATAAATACGTAAAATGTTAGACTTAAACTGTGACATATCAGCCTACTTTTAAATATGCACAATACACCTAATATAATTATATCACACCTATTTATATTATGAATGTGAAGCAACTAATCTGAAAACTTGTCATCGTACGGCATTATCTGTTGCTACGGTCATTCACATGAAACAACTCTACCAACGCGTTTTATTTTTATAAAATTATTTTATTCGACGCAGTAAAATATGTATAGTCACATATATTGACAAACTACCTAAACTAGATTGTGAATATCATTGACAATAAAATTCAATAAGAGTTATAGTTAGTATAGTTGCAACAACGTATAGATTAAGTTCAGAAGTGTTGCAAGAGGTTAATGAAATACGAAATCTTGGTGTTATTATAGACAGTAAACTAACATTCAGGGGACATTCAGAATGCTAGGCTTTCTTAAAAGGAATAATAAAAATAATATTGTTTAACTCACTTGTGCGAAGCAGGCTTGAATTTGCATCAGTGGTCTGGAGCCCACAATATTCAACTCACTCACAGCGTATTGAAAACATTCAAAGATCTTTTACAAGGCACCTGGCATTTCACAGTCCTGGTATATCCCATAGGGACACTTATGATCTTCGGCTTTGGAATGATCTCGCTCTATAACCGCCGACTGCTGCTTGACATTATCTTCCTTAAAAAGATCCTGTCAGGTTACATAGATTGCGTAGACTTACTCAATCACATAAAGCTTAGCGACCCCCGAAAATACACGCGACATCGCATTACTAAGCTGCTATATGTTCCTGCATGTAGGAGTAACGTTCTCAAGGGTTCTCCAATACCGCGAATATGCTCTGAGTACAACCGACTCTGCACGTTAATATTAGATATAGATGTTTTTAATGATTCAGTCTCTGGCCTTAGAAAAAAACTTACTGCACATTTCTGTTCATTACCCTCCGCGTAACTTGTAGGCTTGTTGAGTTTATCATCACTATTGTTTTCTCCTTTTTTGTGTTTTTATTTAGATCATAATTCCTAACTTTTCGCCATATTACCTACTGTGCGAGAGTACGAGTATGTAACATAAACTCACTTTTTTTTTCTTTTTTTGATTGTATAAAAATCAAAATTAATTGAGAGTGTATAGAATATCTTTTATAATATAATGTTTGTAATGCTGTTGGTATGTCTCTAAATAAATAAATAAATAAATAAATAAAGTGTGACGGAGAATTAGAATCATATCTAAGTACGTACCTACCTGAGTTTTTACCAATTATCCAATTATTGTTCGGGGTCAGTTCCCTAGGTACGCGACGTCTCTGACTTGTGTTCTTACAGCTGATCTTTCGTTTTATGAGTGAGTTAAAACGGGAATCGAACCCGTGACCACTGGCGCGCGGTTTGAGGCGACTACTCGCACTACTACACCAGAACGGTTGTCATATTACAACTACAGAATAAATTTTACAACTATAGAAATATTTTATATCTACGGAACCCCCTTTTGAGAGAGCGCATATACATAAGCCGGGAAGCCTCCGGCTCGCTAATCTTGTAATGATTTAGAGATAAAAGTGGATTTATTCATTTAATAAATTATCTGCGGATAACACAAAACAGTAAATTTGCTAAGAAAGTACTAATTCTAATCACAACTTTAAATCAATATGTTGTTGCTGGGATCAATGGCTGTAAATGTTATCTAGAAGTCAGAAAATCCTTTGTCTTTTTAAATATTAAATGTCCTAAATGCCCTGAGTTAAAATGATAATTTTTTATGTATATATTTTTTGACTATTTATATATTTATATGAGTACAGTATGTCTAAAGTATTGGTTTTACCAGTGTTTGAGAGAATATGTCGACAGTAAATTTAAAAAGGTTACCCTTACTCCAAAGACTTCTATAGTAGGTATACATAGACGTCTTTGCCTTACTTACATATATTATGTTTCGGTAAACTGTCTCTGGGTTTCGAAATGACTTCAGCACCGTAGACCACATCAACACTGGTTGGCAGATTATACAGAAGACTGAAGAGTATAATCCGCCGCTGTATATGGCATTTGTGGACTATGAGAAAGCCTTTGACTTGATCAAGACCTGGGCTGTTCCGGATTCTTTGCAGCGATGTCATATCGACTGGCGATATATATAGGTACTAAGGTGTATATAATATGACGCGGCGACGATGACCGTCCAATTCCAGGACCAACGAACAAGACCCATACCTTCGTCGCGGGGTAAGACAGAGGAATGTAATGTCCCCGAAACTGTTTTCTAAACAACCGATTTATATATATACTTAAATATTCAGTCATGTTACCCCAAATCACAAAAACATCGGAATGTTGGCTCAAGTGGCTGGACTAATGAATTTCTTTGGGTTCTCCGTAAATTCGACTCTTAGGGTATTTAGAGATGTGAGGAACAGGGTGTAAAGTACCTCATCCACCATCGAAAAGGGAGGATCCTCCGACTATACGGGTGTTGTGTCTGGTGGGCTACTGCGCCCCGACGGTTGTTGTCGGGTTCTTGTATATATGTTCAATCGCTTGGATAACTTTGATAGCGTGATGTAGGATACGTCAGTTTCTTCTAGTTCGTATGTGGTGAGATAGATGTCGCTACAGGACCCATTAAATAACCTAGACTTATTCCTATCCAATATGGGTCCCGACAGTCAAAGTCGCTATATCCCGTATTTAAATATAATATTTGTTATAGTTTAGGTCAATTACTTTCTACGCATTTTTCCTTCAGTTCAGATTAACCAGACTTGTTTTATTCTTTTTAGTTTATAATAAGAGTATTTTACGCAGTCGGGTTTTTTGATTTTTTAAATTTATGTTTTTATTATATTAATGTATATATTTCACTGATTGTAATTAGTCATGTGTGCCAAAGAAATATTAGATTTGATATATTGAGTTTTATTAGCGTTACATTAGATTATATGAGGATTATATAGTAAGTGGAGGGATCCTGTTGCCAGCAGATCCGGGACCCTCCAATTAAAGCGACTAAAGACTCCCGCAGTGGCTTAGTACGGTGTTGCACCCTCAAGTGTCCGACATACAGTCTAAAACTGCCTTCCCGGGCGTCCTGGATATCACCCGTAAATGGGTTCCCCTGCGATACAAAGAAATATAATAGAATATAAATAAAGGAAATAAGAAAAACAATAACTATTTGATACAAAAAAAAATCTATATATATATATTTATTTATTTATTTATTAATACATTAAAATATATATACATACATGCAGTGCCTCATAAACAAAAGTTAGTTTTACTGTGCACTGTAGTTAAACTATACCTAAGTTATCTATATATATATAGGAGACTTTCTATAGATATAGTCACTCATCACGATATCTCTGGAACTATAAGACCTAAAAACTTGAAATTTGGTAGGAATATTCCCTTTGCCGAGTAGAGGTCAGCTAAGAACGGATTTTAAGAAATTCTACCTCTAAGGGGATGAAACAGGGAGGCAAACTTTGTATGGGACAACGTGATTCCTTGGTCCAATCTAATTCAAATTTTGCATAAATATTATTTAACAGAATTGATTGAAGACGTGATTCGTATTTTATCGAAATTCATCCCCTAAGCGGGTTAAAAGGGGGTAGAAAGTTATCTTGATATCAATACTTCTTAGTGCTTTCTTTTTAAATTACATTTTATTTTGACACATGTTTGACAATTCAATCCGTCTATTATATTTTAATATTTTTCAGTATTGACACAGGTGTAGGTGATATCTTTTTTGGGTGCTCCTGGTGGAACAGCCAAGATTTTATATTAAACGTAACAAAATTGAGTTGTAAATATACCGTGTGGTCGCTTTATAGTAAAATAGTGTTTTATATATTATTTTTTACTTAAATGTTGGTGTTGTTTTAAGTCAAGGGTTTTAAACTAAATGACTCATCAGCAAGGCATCTGTAGTTCACAATGATACAGATTACAGATATAGAAGATACCGAAGTGAACTTGGAAACATTTTTGAATTATACGGCATTAATACCCCAATTAGTACAGATTGGCACCACGGACTAATGTTGGAATAAGATCAGAAAACATTAGGTATAAATCATGTACCCATTTAACTTTATCTTACACTAAAATTAAGAAGGAGATAATAGTTGTCTTAGAATATTATTAAATATAAATATATGTTTGACATACCTTCCGTTTCGTTTGTTCCTAAGGTAGGCAACTTAATGCCTGTGTTTTAGGTAACAGCCGACTGATATACATTTTTTTTATAAATATAGAGACAGACTCGAGGCGGGAATCGAACCCACGATCCTGGAGCAGAATGCAGGGTCACTACCAACTGTGCCGAGTCAATCAAACTTTAAAAAATAATTACTTGCGGGTTTATTCAAATCTAAGAGACAAAATCGTATTGTGGTGTAATTATACCAACGATACAACGAACGAATCATTGATGACCGTTCTGGTGTAGTGGTGCGAGTGCCGGTGGTCACGGGTTCGATTCCTGCTCGGGGCAGATATTTGTATTTGTGCCAATATTTGTTTCAGGTCTGGGTGTATGTCCTTGTGGGTTTCCCCACCGTGCCTCGGAGAGCACGTAAAGCCGTCGGTCCCGTTTGTTATCATGGATACCTTATAATAATCGTTACTTATGGTAGTAATATTATCCGCCAACCCGCAGTGGAGCAGTATGGTGGATCAAGCTCCAACCCTTCTTCTATGTGGAAAAAAGGCCTTCGCTCAGCAGTGGGTTGTTTACAGCCTGATACAATACAGTACAGTACAGAAGCATTTGTGGCCTCCAGTGACAAAACTGAGCCTTACCATGAATACTAGAGTCCATCTCAGGGGAGATGTTATTGCCGGATAGTTCTCAGACCTGTTGCTTAAAATAGGAAATGGTGATTTCCGGGAACTGGATAATAATATAATTTTTGTGTATATGTGTATGTATTTACCATAAACAAAGCTTAAGGTCAAACTCTTAATGTAGCGGGAGTATACTTGAGGGCAAGCTGCTTCTCCCACAGCCAGTTGTATGTGGCATGTTTCAGAGTAGCCTGGTGATTCTAGCACCCCGAAGGAAAACAAAAAATATTGTTTATAAAGAAATACTACGGAAGGTGTAGTATTTTGATTTCGTTGTAAAAAGATAATACCCTCCTGTAACATTCTCCAGATCAAAGGCCGAACTTCCTAAAATATAACAGTTTTTTTTTTTAAATGTTTATTTAAACTTTAAATTCCTACTCTATAATAAAGATTGTTATCTTCTATATATATAGACTTTCTATAGATATAGTCACTCATCACGATATCTCTGGAACTATGAGACCTCTAGGTCTACTTTAAATTTGGTAGGACTATTTCTTTTGTCGAGCTTTGTTAGAGGTCAGCTAAGAACGGATTTTACGAAATTCTACGTCGTACGTAGGGGGGGGGGGGGGGGCAAAGTTTGTATGGGACAACATGATTCCTTGGTCCAATCTACTTCAAATTTTGCACAAATATTCTTTAACAGAATCGATTGAAGACGTGTTTCGTATTTTTTCGAAATTCATCCTCTAACGGGGTTAAAAGGGGATCGAAAGTTATTTGCATCGAAGTTGATATCAATACTCCTTAGTGCTTTTGATTTAAATTACATTTTATTTTGCAATTCCATCCGTCTGTTATAAAATATTTTCGAGTATCGACGCAGGGTAGGTGATAAAAAATATAAATTTATAATTTTTGAAATTTTAGTTAAATACCCGTGCGAAGCCGGGGCGGGCCGCTAGTAATATATAAAATTATAATATTATGTAATCTAAATATAAAAATAGAATTTATCCGTCCATCGCATCAACGCCGTAAGCAGAATCTATACACATTCCTCTAAAAAGTGCTTTTTGAGTTTATGTTTGTAATTTTTTTCGTTCATTTCATCTTTTAGTGTTTTTGGGAGTGAATTTAATAAAGTAGGAACAATATATTTAAGTGAATGTTTGCCGTAGTTATTAATGACTTTGGGGATTTCCAATTTTGGATTCTTACTACTTCTCAGTCTTTTACAGTTGTCAACTTTTATTTGGATTTTTGTGTTCAGATATTGTTCTGTAAGTACAAGATATTTAACTTTAATGTCAACTGGCATGACTTTGCAGTAATTGAATAGAAGATGATAGTTTTGTTTATGTTGTTCTTTAATTTTTTTAGGTACTATGGCTTTTAAAATACGCATTTGAAGTTGATATATTTGATTTATATGACTTTTATATGTTAGGCCATAGCTACTTAGTCCATATGATATTATAGATTCGCCTAATGTTTTATAAATTGTTAAAAGTGTCAAAAAAGGAATTTTATTTTTTATAATTATTAATTTTGCCAAAAGGGCCCGTAATTTGTCACAAACATAGTTAATGTGTTGTTCCCATAGGAGACAATCGTCGATCAATAACCCCAAATATTTTTGACAAGTAACAGTTTCTACTGACGAACAGTTACATCCATTATAGTGATGTTTGTCTGTATGTAAGCATTGATGATTATGAGCTATTAGTTTAACATCACCACAATATCTGTTCCTGCCTGAGCTTATATACATTTTTTTTGTTTTATCAATATTAATAACGAGACCATGATCATGTGACCATTTTAAGAGTGAATTAAAATCAGTTTGGAGCTGGTTCATTGCTTCCATGATATTATGGTGGGCAGCTACTAGACAGGTATCGTCAGCATATTGATATAATTCGCAGTTTTTTATTATATTTTCTAGGTCGTTAACGTATGTAACGTAATGTAAGGGGCCAAGTACTGATCCTTGAGCTGTTCCCTGTGTTACATGCACTTCGTCACTGAAGGTTTCTTTAATTTTGACTTTGTAAGATCTATTGGTCATGTAGTTATGGCACCATTTTAGGACTGGTCCTCTAATCCCATTATCTTCTAGCTTATCAAGAAGAATGTTATGTTGGAGAGTATCAAATGCTTTGCTGTAGTCAATAAATACTAATAGGACATGTTTTTTATTATTCAAATGCTCATTAACGGAGTTTGTAAATGTTGTTAGTGGATAATATATTATTATTTTTATAAAACGAATTTAATTGTTGTCCTATATACTTTTCTGCAATTTTGTCTATGATTGGAAGAATAGTAATAGGTCGGTAATTTTCATAGTTATTGTTAAGACCTTTTTTAAAAACCGGTCTAACTATGCCAGATTTGAGACTGATTGGATATATACCCGTAGTAACTGAAGTGTTGATAAGTTTTGCTGTGTGTTTTTAGTACTTTAAATCTGTTAAGTGTGTAAAGTAAAGTGTTTTTAATACTTTAAATCTGTCACACGGATATTATCTAGCCCTGGAGCTTTTTTATTATTGAGTTTTTTAAGTAAAATTGAGATGTCAGACGTTGAAGCTTTTTTATATCTGAACGAAAGATTTACATATTTTTTATAATCTTTTTTATCTAGCAACGCTTGTTTACAGAATGTATGTAAATTGTTTTTAACGATAATGTCAAAAGACTTAGCAAAATTATTAGCAATTTCTTTTATTGAATTACAGTTTTTATATATATAGATACAAAAAAATATATATATATATATAGATACAAAAAATCCTACTCGCTGTAATTGAGCAAAATGCCTGCATGTAAAACAATAAATTAATAATTATAAAAAAGGCACGGGCAATCGAGAGCCCGTGGATGTACGAGACTTAATAAAAAAAAATGAACATAGTTTCTTATGTAAAGATATTGTTGGTGGTATTATACTGTATTTCGGGACTCTGTATTATATATTCTTTTTATTATAAGTATATCTTCTTACGTGCGTACATACCTAAGTCCACACACACTTTTTTTTTGTACTTGACCGATTAATGTTAAATATATAGTAAATAGTTTCACTTCATACGTGTGTACATTAGTACACACACATTTTTTAATCAATCTAGTAGATCGAGATTATTTTGTTTAAGCAAACTACTCTGTGGATTATCGTAGCAAGAAGATTAAATTGAATTTCTATTTGAATATTTTTAATTTACGAAGCAACTGGATATAGATAGATAAAAAGATAGGTGTGTATGACTTTATATATTTTATCTCATAGCGATTATAGTTTTATGTTTATATAAGGCGATACATAATATTGCGAATACAGAATTATCTTAGTAGTCATCATGTTGTGGTTAAAAGCGGTTGTTATAAGGTCAGTAAAATTATTTAATTTATTAAATATTTAATATTGATTGTTGATAACATTTTAATTATTACATATTTTTTGAAACTTACGATATTTTATGAGAATTTCTTTGATATAAAATAAATTAAATGAACTGAATAAATTAAAATAATGTTACTTACTTTAAAATAATGTTACTTTAAAATAATGTTACAATATTATGCATATAAAGTAAGTTATAATATATATGATTAGTTAGTTTTAAATTTAATATAATTACCTATTGGGATTTTATGATACATCCATTTATTTATATCTTATCATAACAGCAATGTCACTTACACTAACTACGCTATTATTAATAAATTACAAAGCATAAAAATGCAGAGAAGAAACTTAAAACTGTAAATCGCATTAGCCTATCGCAGTCCACTGCTGAACATAGGCGGGAGTATATATTATTATAATTTTATAAGATAAATCAAAACTGTTTTAAAAAAAAAAGGTTCTGAGAATATTTGATAACATAATTTTTCAGTATTCTCACAGTACCTTTGTAAATAGTAGTTCCAAGAAATTTCCTTTCAAATAAAAATTAATTTATATTGCAAATACGATCTAAACGAGGAAACAATCAATAACTTCTAAGATATGATTTATCGTCTATTATTATCTTGTTGTTTGAGTTTCTCTAGTAATATTTTAGTTCAAAAGAGGTCTAATTCAGAAAAAAAATTAATATCGACTTAAAATTACTGCATATTAATTCAAACTTTTACAAAAACTAACAGTTTAATGCTAAAATTTTATTGAACGGAGCGTTTTTAATGATTTGAAAAACGAGTTCAATTGCAAATTTATGATTTTTTTTTCACTTTACAGGCTTTATTTGCGCATGCCTTTTTTTTTAATAACATTTTTAGATTGTTATACCTACTTATTAGTTATTAGCGTACTTATTTAGACAACGAGACTTAAATTAAGCTTAGGATATCTATATATCGCGAGTCCTTGCACTGACCACAAATTTACTTATTTAATATATAAATAATAAACTTAACTTAAACTTAAATAATTTTTTTACGCTTAAATCTATTTATTTACAGACTTTTAGATTATATTATGTATATAGTTACCTTGTTTTCTATTTACATGCATTAGAAGATTAACATCTTTCGTGGGGCCCACGGATATGTATGTGAGGTTAGTCGCAAGGTTTTCGCTTCAGCTGGTTCACTCCGCAGTCTGCGTAATTTACTTCCTATTCCTACTAAAATTGCTCTTTCACATAGTCTCCTCTTACCAATTTTTGATTATGCTGATACACGCTATCTTGACATTACTGAGGAGCAACTTAATAAAGTTGAGCGCATCAAAAATTTATATATATGATTCATACTTGGACTTCGCAAATATGATCATATTTCCGAATTTCGCAAAAAACTCAAGTGGCTTCCGAGTCGCCTTTGCAGGAATACTCACAGTCTAAATCTACTTTACTCTATTCTGTTTAATCCTGTTACACCACCATATCTAAAGGAACGATTTCAATTCCTTAGCGATACCTATGAGCGCTGTGTTCGGTCCGATGATAATTTGCTCCTTAAAATCCCTTCTCACTCCTCTTCTTTTTACACTAAATCTTTCACAGTTGAAGCTTCTCGCCTTTGGAATTCCTTACCTATGCATATAAGACGTGTTCAAACTCTTTCTCATTTTAAAAAAAGTGTCAGGAAGCATTACCTTGAATATATATATATATATATATATATATATATATATATATATATATATATGTATTTATGTATGTATGTATGTTTGTATGTATGTGTAAGATATGGTATATAGGTTAAAATTAAATTTGTACACCTATGCCGACACAAGACGTGATCGGTTTTCAGCGATAAGGCCGCACTTTGTATAATACCTTGTTATATGTATATTTTTGTTATTCTATATACTTAAATTTTTGTTTTGGTGTACATTAAAGTATATTATTATTATTATTATACATATAATATAAAGCTATTTATGATTTTGTTTTCAAATTTCTATTTGTATATACTAATCCATTGGCAATCATTATAAAATTATAACGATAAGATAATCACTACATACATAACAATATACTTATATGTTGTATAATTTATGAGCGGCGGAAATTATCAACTTTGTTGTTATTGTTGTTATGACAACCGTCCTGGTGAATTATAAAAGCGACAGCCGCAGGTTTCAATTCAAAGTTTAACTTAAAAATAAATTTATCATTATAAAATTTTAACCAACGAGCGTAACAATTGTTCGATGTGAGAAACATGAGCGACTTAAAAACTAAAGAAGCGTCGTCCAGTAGGGGTATCGCGTGGTGTGGCATCGGCACCTTAGTGTGGGGTCGTTTTCACACGGCGCAATATTCAGGTGGGAAAGTTTCATAACAAACTCCGATTAGCGATTCATGTCGTGGGAACGTTTCGTAGCAAACTCCGGTCAGCGAATCGTAGCGTAGAGCGTTTCGTAACAGGTGTAGTGCAAGAACGAGGCAGATATTCGTATTTGCACAAATATTTTTTTCTGGCCTGGGTGCATGTCTTGTGGGTATCCCCACCGTGCCTCGAAAAGCATGTTAAGTTTTCCAAAAGAATAATATTTTGATCATTGAGCACCAAGATACAAACAAACTCAGAATTATTACAAATCCTTGAGCACACCCTCAAGATGGCAATTCATCATAGAGACACTGCCGTCATTGAGGATGTGCTCGCACAGCTGGGGGCTGATACTATTAAGACAAACCGATATAACATACAAAGTGAAATAGCTATACATTTGTGGTAGGTGTGAAATTATAGAGTACAAAAATAGGACAATTATAAATAAGGTAATAGCTATATATAAAATGAAATAATACTTTATAGCGATTACAAAACTAAATACAACTAGATATAGGAAATTCATGTAGATATAGAGATCGTACAAATTATGTAGCATAAAAAAAAGTATATAAGAATATAAGCGGTCAGTTTGGACTCTCGTCTCAAAGACTAGAGATATTAAGTCTAGTTTTTAAGTACTTATTTGTTAAAATTCGCTGAGTAAAAACGGCTATCTATGTAACAATCTAATAAATGAAATAAAAAAGGTATAGGCGCATGTAAGCATGTAGATGTATATTAATAAAAAAAATACAATACAAGATATACAAAGACGATCTTATTGTTAAGATAAAAATAATAACGGAGAGAATTTGGATGGAGCTCAAGAAGCAAAGAGGGAGAATATTGATTTGACTCTCAAATTGATCGCCAAGGTATCATCAATCACTTACAGTATACTTAACCAGAATATTTTACAATCGTTACAAAAAAAGCTTTTTCAGTTTTTGGTACTTGTGACTGATGCATCAAAAGTACGATAAAAATGTGACATCTTAGCATCTTAACGATTCATTTCCATATTTATACTCGTATTCTATATTTATTTACATATATCATATAATTCGTACGAATTTTTATGCAGATTATTCTTTTTGATAGGAATCAATATCTATCTATTACTTAAATTATTTAAAATGGGATATTTACCATGTTTTTCATTTTTATCTGGTAGAGCTCGATATTTCGAAATTATCTACGAATGTCTTGTTCACGAGACGTGAGAGAAAAAAAATGTAATATCTATCTAACTACGAGTATCTAAGAAACTACTGTACTATATATACTTTTTTAATCGTTTAAAGTGTCACAAACAATCATTACTCAAATGTTAATAATGTTTTAATGATTGATTTTTAGTGTATCAGTGTGTATGGTCGTGGGTGGTCGAGATTTCCCCCCTGGATTCAAATTCGGAGCGGCAACAGCGGCTTACCAGACAGAAGGCGCCTGGAATGTTAGCGGTGAGTGAAAGAAACCATCAAAGTTAATATGTAATCGTATGTATTGTAATTTTCTGTGTCCCCCGATTTTCAGTAAGTGCTTAGTAAAATAGGCATGTAGGTAGTTATTTTTACCCTTAGCCACAAAAACATGTCACAGCAATTCCTTATTACCTTAACGTTAGGAACTAAGGCTTGCTTATACAGTCAGTTAAACTAAAGGCTCGGAGGTAGCGGGAAGTGGTATTTTTGTAATCAGGAGACAAAACTCTATTACGCAACGATGTTAACTTCTAGACCGTTACGTTCGATCCAATAGAGTGCAGTAACTGTTGCACAAGTTGCAGCGTGACGTCTATATCCGCACGTCGGTCCAATGCACATTCCATGCGCATCCAGCCTACCGGACGGATCGTGACCTAAGTTCATCTAGGTATATACGTGAGTTGGGATACCTATTAGACGCGATGTTGCGTCAGCTTATTCAATGTCAATGATACCAATAAATTTAATCAAAGTCAAAATCAAAGCCAAAATATTTTATTCAGCATAATTTGTTTACAATTATTTAGTGAACGTTAGTCTACTACCAGTTCAAAATCAAAAATCAAAATCAAACTATTTTATTCGTTATTAGGTGATTGATTACACACACTCAACGAACGTCAAAAAAAATGTCTCGGTAGACATCTACAATTTCATCATCGGCTTTACTAAATATTACAATAATATAATAATGTTCCTAGTGTAGGCCGAGAGAAAAAAAGCCGGCGGAAAAAAAACTCTCGGTACTCTTTTTACCATATCATATTTTGTACAATCATATATTGTATCATATTTTGTTCGGAAAGAAGAGCCTCTGACCTGAGAAGAACTGGCGAAAGAAACTCAGCGGGACTAATATTATTATCAGAAAAAAGTAAACAAAATTATGCATTACAATTACCAAAATTATAAACCGTACAGTTTACAGAGTAGGAAAAGGGGAAGTAGCCCCCGCCACGTATAAAGATGTGTCGAACTCGTTCACGAGAAAACGAGAACATTGATAGTAAACACACAGCTTAAATGTTAGACATGGCAGGGCCTAACACTGGACTGGGCTACCCCCCTTTCCCCTACTCCGTGAATATTTCGTTAGTGTGAGGCACTTCTATACAAGATTTGTACCAGATGACTTTACCGGTCTCGGGATCAAACGATCCATCTTCTTTCAAAATAAGTTTTGGTATATACACGAGCGTGCAAGGTTCTGATACATTGCCCCTGAAGCTGGCCACGGTAGGATCGGTTAACTGAAAATAGAAAAATTTACATTAATTTTGTTGAAGCTTTTCTAAGACGTTCTGAAAGCTTGGGGCAGACTTTCTACTCAGAAGTTGCAACAGTAATAGAAAACTTGGACGGATCGTTGATATGAGTTGTTAAAAGTGTTATACTCACGTCCTGTGGAGGGGCGGACAACAGCGACACCTTCTGCTTCACACCTTCTGGCCTCGCCGCAACCCACCCAGCCAGACAGCACAACACAGCTACAGAAATCAGTAGCTTCTTCATTCTTATGCACCTGACGCTTCAATAGCTGAAAATGAAAAAAAAAATCAGTGATTAAAGAGGTACTCTATCCCTGCAAGGAATGCGCATGAGAAGTATAAAAAGGCAGAAAATAATTAATTTAAAAATGAGATACCTAGAAAGCGGACGTTGCTGCTGTTCACTCAGTGACTGTCGATTTGCTTATGAATATCATGACCGATTTCATGACATTATATAGTAGCCTGCTGGTAAGATGTGCCACACAACAAACCATGGAATTGAACGATATGACGCATATTAGGGAAAATCAATGATTCTGTTATAAAGTTCGCTAATAATGGTTAAAAGCCAATCGGTTCATATTATTACATCATCCATTATATTTAATCCGGCGCAAATGACTTGAAAATAATTACTATACCTTATTATTAATTATGCTTAATGGCTTTCACTAGTACCAAGATAGCACGGATGACTTCGCCAATGCCACGTAGAATGGAGAAGACACGTACTATACCTTGTCCAACCGTTTATTATCTTTTTGACAGTTCGACATCAGTTACACCCTCACACGTTACTGATTCGGTTTTAAATAATAATCGATTTTATTTAAGAAGAACTTTCAATCGATTTAATGAAATATTTTTAGTTTAAATATTAATTTTTCGTTTCTTATTTTTTTTTTCTAACGCGTGCATAGTTAGCAGCCGTCAAAAAATAAATAAACCAATGAACAGAATCATTGTTCTTTACTCTTGATTTGAACTTAAGTTCCAAGATTTCGACCTAATTCCTTGCAAATATTCAATCTTGGAGTCATAGCTACTATTTTTATTTTCTTTTTTTTTAAATTAACATTACAGAACCAATATTATATGAAGTCAAATTATTTTTATCATATGATCGATTTATCGATCGATATATTTCAAGACCCGTTTTATAGTCTGTGGTTGTTTGTTATGCACAGGCCACTTCACTACCCGTCTATAAAGTACGACATTAGTGTAGTACATTATTCCGAAAAAAAATCTGTAATTTATAGACGTAAGCTGTAAAAAAGATAATAAACGGATAGACAAGGTACAGGACGATGACGCCGGATCATATTGACCAGAATTTTATGGATATTTTTTCAAGAAATTTAGTAAGTTGCCTTAATTTTAATGACTGTTTATTAAAAAGAAATTTTTGGTAACGTACTCTTACCAATAATAGAAATCAATAATCTTATGTACTAATAGAGAGATAAATAAGCTTTATAATATAAAAATACAAACGAATCAGTCTTCTACGTCATCATTCAGGCCCACGGAACTGCTTCAATTTTTGCTGTATGGAATCAAAAGGTCTCTGAAGCGAGTCTAAAAATTTCCACTTCCATGCCAACTTTTTCAAACTCCATTGAAAGAAGAACAAACTTATTTGCTTGCACGCCAACCAGGTGCTCCATGCCTTGGCATACGGCATACGGCTTGGCATGGCATATATTATATGCCATGAGCTACCGATAAGACCGCTCTGTACGTGACTATCCGAAAAGTTGAGCCCGCCACTACGAGTAAATTGTTAAGCTTTTTAGAATGTATAGCCTGAAAGTTCTGCCGTGATCGTTTTCATAGATACGTATAGCAACGCGTTCAGCGATGATTTTTGATATGACTAAGTACATGACGCAAACTCGCTGAAATTCAGTCAACTTCCGAATAAAGCGGTTGATTTCGCATTTTGCGGTTAACCACCAACTTTATCAGCGGCACCTAACTTTTAGTTTTCGTTACGTGACTAATTATAGATTTATACCATACGTTGAGTTATCTAGCTAACAGGGAAATCGTGTCGGGATTGACGTAATCGCGTACCAATTAGGCCATATATAAAATCCAAGATAAAGTGCTTGGAATATTTTGGTTGTTATGGTCACAGGACAAGGAAGGGGACGAGGGTTTTTATCGAGATATGTGCTGCTGCCTTATTCTCGCCGTCCGAATAGCACGGTGACGGATACGAGAAGTTTCATAATGTTTATGGAACTTCACAACATCCATGTCTCTCAAGCATCACGGCGCATTGCAGAAAACAGAGGTCACATCAGACGTTCATACATTTTCCTCAAGAAGCAGGCATGCCTAACGTTACTATCATTGTCAACTGTCGGCATAACGACGGATCGTTGCAGAGACTATTCACGTCATTTTCAGTATCTTAACGTACGTGACTCATTACATAGACGTGTGTCTATGTAATGAGCTCACACATACACATACGCATACAAGGAAAACGTGCTCTTATCTCAATATACGTCACAAACGTTTCAAGACAATGCAATGTTTGCAGCAGAGGTCTAAGAGCAGGTGAGCCTTGCTCAGGTACGATAGATTGTTGTGTAGAAGCTTTAGCACTTAGACACTTTAGCCTTTGGATCGACGTTACGTTACTAAAAGTCTGAGTTTTGCGTCAAGGAGTTCGTTTGCTCTACGGCGTTGCACATTTCTGCAACACCTGGGTGTCTTATGCAGAGATTTATGCTTAGACCTTGTCCGGGAGCGTGACAGGAGGCTAGCGGCCATCGTTTTGGTAAAAAAAATTCAACTGTATTCTGAGTCAAATGCATCCTGATGCATCCGGTTGACATTGCAATAGCGAAGTTCCAACTCTCACCTCAAAGTGCATCTGAGTCAATTGCATAAAAATTGTACATTTTTGTCACACAGAGAAATATAATGTTAAACAAAGGAATCTGTAAAGCAGGGTTCATATTGAATAATTATCATTTCGTATTGTCACGTCTAGCAAAAAAAAAAAAAAAAACAAAAAAATATACCTACATATTATGTTTTTTTTTTTTGCAAGACTACAGCAAAATTGAATCAAACATAAATGAGTTTATTCTTTATTAAACATCATCAAATAAGATTACATTAATTAATTAATCATAAAACTATACCTTATCATAAAATAAATATGGAGCAATGTCTTCAAACTGAAAATTATTCAGTAATTATATTATCTTCATAAAATTTTGGAAAATATTCATAAGATTTTATGGACATGGATTTTTGGCTTTAAACTTAAAATATGTAGTTATTAACCCTATAAACGTATTATTTAAAATAAAAACAGGAAGTTTTATCTTTAAACCAAAAATGAATGTAAATCTATACTTACGTCGCGTTTACGTATCAAAACAAAAAAAAAATATATATATATATATATATATATATATATATATATATATATATATATATATAACAAAAACTGGTGTATTATCGTATTTCCTTGGCTGACACCGGCTTCAAAAATATCAATAATTGTACATTATATTATCGTAATAATTTGATTACAGACAAAAGAATACGTAATTATTTTTTTACTTTTTAGTGCATTTTTGTTATAGGTTTTTTTTTTGCTTTGAATTCGGTTTTCTTTTGTTAAATCTTGTTTTATTTCTTTATTTTTAGTGAATCTGTAGTTCGATAACTGATTTGTTTATATAAAGCTGGGCGGTTACAGTTCACAAGCTACAGGTACCACCCTCGAAAAAGCCGCAATCGGCCGGCTGGTCGAGTGGTCAGGCAACTGGACACTCTATGCAGCGGTCGCGGGTTCGAATCCCGCCAGGTGCAGATAATCTGTATGACTGATATAAGTGTCTGCACCGGGTCATGGATGTGTATTTATGTATATCTATATGTATTTATATCTTAAATTTATTTCCGTTCCTAGTACCTGTAACACAAGTTCTTACGAACTTAGCACGGGGCTAGCCGCTAGGTTAACATGGTGTGATTGTTGGTTAATATTTATTTATTATTATTTCTTTTATTCAACATTTTTCCCTATAATTACATTTTTAAATATATTTATAAAAAATACAAATAAAAATATTTAAAAATATAAAAAAGGTATTCCTCCGGTGGCAGGTTGAGTTCCAGGCCATCGGTGTTTAAGGCTGAGGAACCTCCTCACAATGCGGGCCGTTTCAAGTAACACAGCCTTTTGAATCCGACCCTTGATCCAACAGTCGAGCAAGAGTTTCTTAAGGTGTTGGTCGAAACTCTTCGCTAATAGGCCATTGACCGACACAACAATAGGAACAATTATTGTTGAGTCCACATTCCACATGGCGGTAATTCCGTGGGCAAGGTCTAAATATTTACTTAATTTTTCTTTTTCCGCCTTTACGAGATTATCGTCATGCGGGATTGTAATATCAACAATAATAGCTCGGCGCGTTGATCGGTCTACTAGCACTATATCAGGTTTATTGACTGCAATAAATCTGTCAGTGATAATAGACCGATCCCAGTAGAGCAACGCATGACTATTTTCAAGAAATGGCGTTGGATTGTATCTATAGTACGGTAACTCATTTTCAACGAGGCCATATCGAAGAGCAAGTTGTTGGTGGATAATCCTGGCTACTTGGTTATGTCTGTGCAAATACTCACCGTTAGCAAGACGACCACATACGGAAACAATATGTCTGATGGATTCGCCAGGCTTACGACATGCTCGGCATATGTCTGGAGTTCCATCTTTCACGATATGTTTCCGGTAATTGTTCGTCTTGATAACTTCATCCATAATTGCACAGACAAAACCTTCAGTCTCCCCAAACAGATTCCCGTGTTGTAGCCAGGACACAGAACTGGATTGGTCTACACCTATATCTGTCAGAGCTTTGTAGAACCGACCATGTAGTTCTTTGTTCCTCCATATGGCCACGCGGTCAATGGTACTCATTACTATAGGTTTACGCAATTTCTCTTTGCCTAAGGACAGCGGAGTAAAGCCCTTATCAACGGCAACAACATCCTTGTGCATATCGTTTTTGATGTTTAAAAAATATTCTCGGAGATTACACACCACACGATTGTGGAGTCTTTTGCGTTTAAAAAGCCTCGACCGCCACATTTTCGTGGGATGTATAATCTCATCAAAGATGAACGAGGGTGATGCATTCGGTATATTGTTAACATTTTACGGACTTTGCGATCAAGAGAATCTAACTCCGTTTGAGTCCATCTCAGAATGCCGAAGGTATAGACAATTAAGGGCATAACCCAACTGTTAAAGGCACGCACCTTGTTACCGCCCGATAAAAAGCTGTTAAGCACTTTCTTCAGCCAGCCAAAGAATCGTTCCCTAGTCAGTTGTTTCATGGCTCCGTCATCAATGCCCAATGCCTCTGACATTCCGAGATATTTGTAGGTTTCACCTTCGTTGAGAGATCTAAGAGACAAAGAGTTGGTAAGTTGCAAATTTTCTGATGAGATAATTCTACCTCTTTCTACATGGATGAAAGCGCATTTATCCACACCAAATTCCATTTTTATACAAGTGCTAAAAGTTTCTGTTATTTTTAGCAACTTGTATAACCCTGGTCGTTTGGATGCGAATAGCTTCAGATCATCCATATAAAAAAGGTGAGATATTGCTTTGCCATCTTTACGAAGGTGAAAGCCTAACCCTGAATCCTCTAATAAAGTACTTAAAGGATTCATGGCCAGACAAAACCACAATGGACTCAAACTATCGCCTTGAAAAATACCCCGCTTGATCCTTATCGGTTCGGTCGATTCAGGAACATTGATGCCGCCAGGATACTGAAGATACGTGGTCCACTGCTCCATACATGAGCCTAGAAAAAAACACAAAGCTGTATCAATCCTATACAACTTCATGGTCTCTATAAGCCATGAGTGTGGCACTGAATCATATGCCTTCTTGTAGTCAATCCAAGCGGCAGCCAAATTTTTCCGGTTTCGACGTACCTGTTGGCAAATAGTCATGTCTATGAGGAGAAGTTCTTTAGTACCACAACTACCTGGCTTACATCCGTTCTGAGCTGTAGCCAAAATATTATTTGTCGTTATATGTTTCATAATTTTAGTAGCAAGAATGGATGTAAGTAGCTTATAGATGGTTGGTAAGCAAGTAATGGGACGGTAGTTTTTTGGATCAGTGGTACTTCCCGATTTGTATAACAGGAATGTGAAACTAGTTGTCATAAATGTTGGAAGTGAACCCGTAATGAGGGCATCCTGAAATTGGGTTGCCAAGACGGGGTGCGAACTACGAAACCATTTAACCTTCCAGGACATTTCCAATTCGATGAGGAACGGATTGCACGACTTACATCATCTGAACTGATTGTGGTTGGTTCCATTTGTGGAAGTGAGCTGCACCTCCTCCTGACAACACTCATCCAGTCACTATAAATGTGGTCAATGGGATCCGATCAAATATTTCGCCAAAAATTTGTTATCGCGTCTCGGTCCGGTAAATCATCATTGACCACATTAGTAGTGCACTGTTCCCAATTCCTGTATACTTTTCGTTGGTCGCTTTGAAAAATGCTATTTTGATAATATCGATCCCTGCGTTTTTTATACCGCTTTATGCGCTTTGCCCATGCACAGAGTTTTTGTTTCAGAAAATCAATGCGATCTGCGACTGAATTTATGTACTCGCTTGATGTTATATTTGTACCCGCAAAAGCTTGGTGTACAAATCGCATGATTTTCGGGCGTCTATTACCATTCCTGAAACATATTAATTTGGCTATTAGGGTTCTGGTTAAATGTATTCGTTTTTCAATTCCTACTTGCCAAGCTGGAGCTGTGTTAGACGGTAAAGTTGTTTTATTTGGCGGAAAATTCACATGAGCTACATTACACACAGCTGCAGCTCCACAATACAGAAGTGAATGCGTATCAGATAAATTATGAGTGTTGCCTAAATATTTTTTTAAAATTTTATCCATAGCACCTACTAAAGCCAAATTACGTCTGTGTATAGGCAAACGAGGTAGATGTGGCCTAATATTAGGTGGCATGGTTCTATATTTCAAGATAGCATCCTGCAAAGCTCTCCTCATATGCTCATTATCCTGGTCATTTACTGATAAATCAACACTGTTAGAGTTTATTATTATTATTTATTATTATTAAGTAAATTTTTTTTTTACAAAAAAACCACACCAACTCGAAATACTACGACGATCTTTCAAATCACCTATAGAGTTTCTTTTTTTTTGTCAATTTAACATCGATATATATATTTTTTTGAATAATGTTATTATTTTTTCATTCATGGCATATTTTTTAAAAACATATTTAATGATCTTTAAATCCCTTAATCAATAGTTGAGGTCGATTTGTATTATTTATCTCGCTTCTAAGTAAAATTTTCTACCTGATTGTTTATATTCAATTATCCAAATCAAAAAGTTAAAACAAAAAGGTTGGTTAAAAAAAAACAATTGACAGTTGACTGCTTGCGTATTGTGTCGAGCCGTCGCAGAGGCATAAGCCGAGCCGTGCTATTTTTTACTAGCGTCTATTTATCCGAACAGGATCTGTTCACCATGTGCGTGTTGCAAACCAACCAGTGTTTTTGAATATTCATAGAATATTAAATAGAATTATATTAAAATGAATTGAATTAGGTATAAAAAATTATTATTTTAATTTGAAGAAACTATGGAAAATAATTCGGAATCAAAACAAAACAGCGAGTCGTCATAATTTAATAAAAACCACATGTTTTGTAGTACGTATTAATTTGGAAAGAATAAATAATTAAATTTGTTACCGTATTTTATTTAAATATTCAAAAGTATCAACACTGGTTGGTTTGCAACAAAATAGAAAATGAATGGGCTCTGTGAGTGTTTGGTTTATTACCTCTATTGTTTACGTTCAAGTGGAAATACGTCTATTACAGATGGGATATATTGTTTATATTCTGCCTATTGAATTGCATTATGGAAAAGTAATGAGACTAACGGCATAAGTCATAACGTGCCTTCCTTTCTGCCTTTCATTAGGTATTACTTATTATATATTATATTATAAACATTTAAGTTAAATTATTTATTTAATTTAAGTTGTTTATTTTTTTTTTTTTTTTTTTTTTTTTTTTTTTTTTTTTTTTTTTTTTTTTTTTACTATACTTCCACAGGCTTTATTTGCCCATGCCTTTTTTTATTTACATTTTTATATTGTTATTGTTATGTTTCATGCGTACTTAATTAGACAACGAAACTTAAGCTAAGCTTAGGATCTCTATCTATCGCGAGTCCTTGCACTGACCACAAATTCGCTTATTTAATATATAAAAATAAACTTAACTTACTTAAAAAATAAACTTAACTTACTTAAAAAATAAACTTAACTTAATATATATATATTTTTTTTTTTTAATTTTTTTTTTTCTTATATCTATTTATTTACATTTTTTGTTTTAAATTCTATTGTGTATATAGGTACTTTGTTTTCTTTCGTTTACATGCTTTGAGTTATATTTATCTAATTTTTGTAACCAACATACCAGATTATTTTGTCTAGTTTTCAGCCATCACATCTTCACCACCAGTCTTGGTTTGCAATCTTCGTTTTAAATTTTTTTTTTCTTTTTTTTTTTCTCATTTATCCGACTCCGTCCCAGTCTTCCCCGAGAGACTCCTCAGCTGTTCGAGCACATTCTCAATGACGGCGGTGTCTCTTTTTTGTATCGCCATCTTGAGGGTAAGTTGTTTATTTATTTCATTTCAATGCCACCCAAGATTCCAACTGTTATTACTTTCCTGAGATTACATCAGAAAAGATTCCTCTGCTAATTAACTAAGTACCTGGATGACCGAGCTTTGCTCGGTTAAATTATATTTAGATACATTACATACTGATGAAACATAAATAATATTTTCGATTTTACCGACATAATAGTAAAATAATAGGAATTGGTTATTTAAATAAAAAATAAAAAGTAACAAAAGCACTTAATTCAAAAGAAAAAAAAGGAAAAAAAATGGTGTGTAATCACCTGGATTCGAACCCAGATTTTCTGATTTCGAATCCGTCCGATTCCCATCCGAGCTATTAGAAGCTTGTCAATGACAGCGAAATTTACCTTCGTATTGTAATGATATTTTTTAATTGCGTAAAAAAAGGGATAAAAAGACATTTTCTAAAAATAAATCCTAGCTAGATCGATTTATCGCCCCCGAAACCCCCTGCATACTAAATTTCATGAAAATCGTTGGAGCCGTTTCCGAGATTCCGATTATATATATATATACAAGAATTGCTCGTTTAAAGATATAAGCTAATACTTAGGTACACTTGTTGCACACACAATGTCACAATTAAGATTTTAGTCTATGACACATGACGCAAAATGGTGTCCGTTAAATATTTTGACAAATTAAAATTTTTAAAACAATTAGTAATAGTTAGTAAATAGTTAGTCTAGTTAATCACCGATGAAAAGTTATTCCCTTACACTTTCTTTACTCTATCTTTTAAATACAGGACGCGCTTTGAAACGTGCTATCTCAAAGTTCAGCGCAACATAACTCTACACCTGAGTCGTAATCTGAGAAACAAAATACATAATATTCTATAGTTTAACTCATAGTAAACATAAAAAACATAACATGTGATAGTCTTCCGAAACAAATTAAGTCATAAGGAACGATTGTGTGCAACGCGACCCGTGCAGCGACGCGCGGTATCAGGAACAAAAATACGCATTATTAAGGATTACTTAAAAACTACTAGTCACATCTCGCTCAAATTGAAATGGATCCACATGACGAGCACTAGCTTTTGAATATAAAAAGAATCATTAAAATCGGTACACCCAGTAAAAAGTTATGAGCTCACAAATACAAAAAAAATACAGACGAATTGAGAACCTCCTCCTTTTTTTTTGAAGTCGGTTAAAAAGAAATAAAATTCGGACAAACTAAATGTGTATATATATATATATATATATATATATATATATATATATATATATATATATATATATATATGTGTGTGTGTGTGTGTGTGTATGTGTTAATATGTGGTGTGTAATATACTTACATACGAGTACATATCAAAAGTGTTCCTCTCTTGTAATAAACTAATAAATACAATATAGGTGCATGTGTGTGTTGTGTGTGAGTGATGTTATTGAATGTTATGTGAGGGTATGTAGTAAAAAGTAATGGGTAAAATTTTTAAATTTAAGCATAAAAAAAAATAATAGTTAATTATAGATTAAAAACCCCAACGGACAGATGCTGGTCAATTGGAGGGACTCGTTATGATAAACTCATTCTTCCAGAAGCCGTCATATAATAAATAGATCTGAATTAGTTCAAAGGTTCCACTAAAATAAGATAAATTTCATCATGACTACCAGGCAACATATTCAATGACGTCTCCATGATCCATAGGGTGAAAACCGAGAGAGATCGTCTATTTGTTAGAGGCACATTGAATATTAATGTCAAACTGGAATGGTCTCGCTTAGTGAAGTCTGCATTTCAATCATCTAACGCACATAATATTCAAAACCCTGAGAGTTTTTGGCTCGAATTATCTAATCGTTTGAATTGTCTTGCGAAGTTTCTGTGGACGAAATAAACAATGGGTTAGTGAACACTGTCCTTACAGTCGAGGGCTAATTTTACTGACCTGACATTAAAATGGTATTGTATTGTGCTAATTATGGGATATGCGAACTGGCATGTGTTCGTATATCCTATAGTTATATTTAGTATTTAGTATTACTATATAATGAATATATATTTTTTGTAAAAAGGATTGATACTCGTCGCGCATAACATAATAGGTTATTACTGAATATCAGCTTTGGGTTTTCTTTTTCAAACCCAACTTAATGCTGAGTGATAATCCTTTTTGGGGCACAACATGAAGTTACAGATTCATGTTTTTTTTTTAATATTTTTATTATTGTTTTCTTTACTTTTTCGTTTTTGATTGTGTTTTATTGTGGATATAATTTTTTTTCTGTTTTTAATGTTTTTGTTTTTTTTCCTGGTGATGTTTGTTTTTTTTTTTTTTTTTATAAAAGTTTGTTTTTATTTTTAATTGTTGTTGTCTGTGATTTTGTGTAATGTCCCAAATAAATGTATTTCTTTCTTTCTTTCAATATAAAGCGTAACACCGAAGGTCTGAAACAGAAGCGTGGTCGTGCTCTTCTTCAAGAAGGGCGATAAAATCTTGTTGCAGAATTGTATTCACTTCTCAACTAAGCTAATAAACGGGCAAGTTTGATGACTTCCAGCCTCCCGATTTTCCTTAGGTATTATTATATTCTTTGCTCCCGATGAAGCCGGTTTCCGAAAAGTCTATAATACCATAGACCACATACATACACTGCGGCATATTATACAAAAGACCGAGAGTAGAATCGTCTACTGTGCTTGGCGTTTGTGGACTATGAGAAAGCCTTCGATTTGATCAAAACTTGGATCAACTGGAACGGAAAGTATTTGATATTAATATTAATTGCGGCCGTCCACGAGATGGACAGACGACTTGAAGAGAGTCGACGGAAGCCGTTGGATGGAGGCTGCTTTGAACCGGTCGCTCTGGAGGCCTACGTTCAGCAGTGGATATCCAATGGCTGATATGATGATTAATTGCGAGTACATCACTTAACTTCGAAAAAGTCAAACTTTAAGAAAGAGGTCAATCGTCAAATCCAGTTAGAATGGGCAGCGTTCCGGAACTTCGATCGGTCGTCCGCGAGATGGACTAATGATTTGAGAAGAGTCGTCGAAAGCCGCTGGGTGGAAGCAGCTGCTTCGAATAGGTCGCTCTTTAGGTTCATGGGCGACGCTCACGTTCAGAAGTGGACGTTTCAAAGCGTAAAAACTAAGTTTCGTAATAAGATTAAATAATGATAGATATCTTATTTTTGATTTCATATTTAATTTCCTTAAGAAAAAATTCTTCGATTCTTCCTTCAAAAATTTAAAATGATAAAATATCGTACAAAAACTATCTGTCAGACCTAAGTTATGTATATCTCAAACAATCATCTGCGATAGATTTTATATAACTTGACAAATGACATTCTTAATAAATATAAATAAATAAAACTCTATTGTGTAATACAATATTTACGTGTATTTGTGTAATATATTTAATTAATATATTTTGTAATTATTTATCATACATTTTATATAAATAAACTAATACGGCTTGAAGTTAGTCACCAAATAAACCTTGTTTAAAACAATGTTTATCTAACACGACGGTAATTTATTGTCTTCCGAATAATATCTTTATTAATTTATTTATTAGTTTTGAAATGAGATTAAAATTGACCTCCATTAATCTTTTATAAATAAAAATGTTGTATATAATTATGACCATTTCAAATTATCTGTAGATAATAATGAATATACTATAAAACAAGATTAAAAAAAAAACAACAAATATGTACTTAATAGTAATGAGTTTTAAAATATATTATTAAAGAACTTAGTGGTATGACAACGTTGAAACCTTCTGATAAAAAAAAGTTTTTTTGCCTATCCAAAGCCTCAACTATCTGCGTTAGAAATTAATAGTATTTAATTAAAAGTATATCTTCTAAAATTATAATATGCAAAAAATTTATCTTTATGTTTTGTACGAAACTATAGTTACTTTAAGGCTGGTGGTCGCAGATTAGATTCCCGCTCAGGGCATGTATTTATTTTTGTATATTTGTTTCTGGGACCCGCCGTACGTCAGAGAGTACGTAAAGCTGTCGGTCACACCTGTTATCATGGACAACCGATAGCGATCGTTACTCATGTTAAGGAAATTATTCACCGATTCGCAATGAAGTAGCGTATTGGATTAAGCTCCGACTCTTCTATGTAAAAAAGAGACCATTGCCTAACAAAGTAACGTTCACAGGCTGATTCAGCTCAGTTCAGAATTTATTTCATTATTTCACAGATAAATCGCCCAGCGTTTGGGACAACCACATCCACGCCCATCCTGAACGAGTCATCGACATTTCGAATGGAGACATTGCTTGCGACAGTTATAATAAGTGGCAGAGGGATGTCGAGATTGCGAGCGAACTTGGCTTGCATTTCTATAGGTATTGTTTAGTATTATTATTTTTTAAATTACGAGTAATACCTGTTAATGTCTCACTCCAATCTAGAGTGGTGAATATTTATTTGTAGTAGTAAAGTTGACAGATAAGATAACGTCTAGTTGAATGCTGTATCTAACAACGAAAAACTTAGCACAAGTTACGGTCGAAACATTCATGACCATTATTAGTTCACTATTCATTTTTATTTTTATTAAGACTTTTGATTTAATTATTAATACTTTTCTATTATTTATATGTAATTTGTTTATCAGAGATATATCTTTAGAATCATAATAGGTAGGACATTTTTACATAATGTGTTTAACAAGAGCCGGTATAACGACGAATAAAATAAAATTGAAAACAAAATGGGTGTTGGAGATATTTAAAGAGTTTATAGAGTTGGCGCAGAGGTCACAGAGATAAGTTAACATGCGCTTGTGATTCGATTCCCATACACGATAGTTTTTATATTATATTTAGCGTTTATTTACCTTAAAAATATTTTCGATTGTGAAAATGATTCGCACTCGACTGAATTTTCATGTTCTAAAAATATAATGATTACTTGTGAAAGAAAAGTTTATTTTAAGTCACATAAAATATTTCGTATAGATAATCTTTCTGGTACACGACCCCGGTCACATTGATTTTGATATCAACAATGAATATATCATTATCGCTTAATCAGACAAATATTATTATTAATATACGTAGTTCATTGGAGATTAATTCAATGACAACTTTTTTGGTTCGTTGAACTTTTATATCAGTGTTTCCCAACGTGGGGCTCACGCCCCACTGGGGGGCAATTTAATAGTTAAGGGGGGCAATTTAAAAATGGACTCGACACCACTTTAACCCTTTCGCTTTGGATTATTTAAATGCAATGCTATACCTTAAGTCCAACCGTTTATTATCTTTTTGACAGCTTGCGTCTATAAATTTCAGTTTTTTTTTTCATTATATGTTTTGAATTTTTACTTACGATGTTTTGATAACAATTTCATAGCGATTTCTTCCTAAAACTTATCATTTATATTTCTTAAGGGAACAAAACAATTTTAAAGGTTAAAAATTATGCATGGGGGCATAAAAAATTTAGAAATGTTAAGGTGGGGCATGGCCTAAAAAAGGTTGGGAAACACTGTTTTATATTATCATAGTCTTATTAGTTTTTATCATTTTTTTATTGTGCTTCAAATGTGTTTATCTGTTGTCTGCGGTTGTGCTTACTCAAAAATACACATTAATTCGTCATAGTCGTAGAATAGTGACGGATCTTGCAGATTTGAAACTTTGCAAGGGCAGACGTTTCAAACAGTTATGTTGTTTTTGTTGTTGTATATTTGAAATGTCTGCACTGTGTGGTTTTGAATTTGTGGGATACGTCGCTATTCTACGACTATGACGAAAAACCAACAAAACATACAACAACAACAACATACTTGATTGTAGTGTCTGCCCTGTAAAGTTTTAAATTTGTAAGATCCGTCACTATTCTACGACTATGACGAATTGATATAATTCAGTTACTATAAATATCTCTTTATTTTATTTCACCGCGATTATTTTAATTATTTTTTATTATTGTTTTTAAATTCCAAGTAATATTTTTTTCTTTTCGATTTCAACAAACGAATATTACGACATAATTTTATGGACCATTTTACACTTCTAAGTTATAATAATGTTTTATTCCTTCACCCACAATGTTGTCGGCGTTTCATGCAAACTTTAATTATTTATTTGGATGTTTTCGACCCACTTCGATGTAGATATAATTCCGAAAATTCTTACCTTATTTCGTTTAAGCATTTTAAAAGAGTCCTACATAATAAACTTCATGTGTATAGCTTACATGTTTAGTATAAATTATACTCACACTTTTTTAAACTAATTCTTTACACAAATTCAACACATTAGAAAAATAATTATCAACTAAGAAAAATTGACTAATGATGTTTCGTTTATAACTTTTTTTTGGTTATAGTTTTTTTTTTTAGATTTTTTATATACTTTCAATTAACTAGACGACTTATACGTTTTTAACCACGTTTACATTGTTATTATTCCGCCCCGTTATGTCGAAAAACGATTTTTCATAACCTATAGACACCTCTAAAAAAGATGTCTAAAAAAATAATAATATTGATATCTCAAAATTTACTTTATTAAATTTAAAATATTTACGATCGTTACAGCCGCAGATGCCAAAAAAATGCAATTTATTATAATACTCATTTTCATTAAAAATAAATAAATAAATAAAAATTACAAAACTAAAAAGAAGCGATTCCCTCTTGAAGTAAAGTATGGTTTCCACGGTCGGAGCCGGCGCTGTGGTGGTCAGAGATATACGGCTGTGGTCACACTTGGGTTTTTAATATTAAGATATATTGAGTTAATTATCTTCGTATAAAGTAAAAGTTGAAGGCACACTGATACCGTGAGTTTAGGCTATAAGTGTAACAAAATCATTTATTTCAAAACAAATTGTACAAGAAAATTACGTTCGTAAACAGAAAACTTTAAAACCAATATTCCTTTGATAAAATTTAAAACGAGGAAAATCAACTTGGTATTACCTTTGTTGACAGATCAATCATTTTTTTCCGAGTATTTTGACAATATAGGTATGCAATATCGATACTGCATGTTATCACGTATGTACACGATTAACAACAAATAGATAAAGAAGATAAAATGAAGTATTTGCAAACATAAACCATTCGAGTAAATAATGATTCATCATTTCTATCAGGATCGTTAGACTGATTCAATGTCAGTAAATCATAAAAAATATTAATTAATAACTGATACTGAATAGCGCCTTGTAGGATAATATTCTGCGTAGTGTAGAAACACAACAACACAAACGCAAAAACTACTATAAATTATATAATCTGTATGACTAATTCAAATACAACTTATTATATAAGCTGGTTGCTATTACCACTTTCTTCCATTCGTCAAAAATAGCCCCGTGGTCTCAATAAACCTCTTCCTTTTTCAGATTTTCGATCGCTTGGTCGCGACTGTTGCCGAAAGGCTATGCGAACTACATCAGTGAAGATGGAAAGAAGTACTACAATGACCTGATCGACGCGTTGCTTGAGAAGGGAATCGAGCCTTTGGTCACGCTGTATCATTGGGACTTACCACAATGCTTACAAGATTTGGGTATAATTAATTTTTTCACAGAACATAAATTAAGTTGTTTTCCACTTTTATAATGTGTTTGATGAGTTTGAATTTTTTTTTTTTGTATATTTATAAATATTGTTTTCACATCAAATAACTATCAAACGAAGCCTGCTTATTTGTCAATTTAGCAATTCTAGCAACAGGGACCCACAAATGCGTGGTTGGTTAACGAAAACTCTCGTCGGTTGAGCTAAGCTAAGAATAAAATACGGAGGACAGGATGTTCTTTCGGCTTCTATCTAGGCTTAGAGAATGAAAAAATATAATACTAGCATTTTCAAATCGCAGTCAATTACCAACACCTATAATTTACTATATCAAAACGCATTTGTACCATTTTATATATTTCTTTTTCAGGTGGCTGGACTAATCCTTTAGTATCCGATTGGTTTGCGGATTACGCACGCGTCGTGTTCTCACTCTATGGAGACCGTGTTAAAACATGGATAACACTGAACGAACCTATAATGTACTGTGATATAGCTTACAATACCGCTGTTATTGCACCAGGAATATATAGTCCTGGAAGAGGCAGCTTCCTTTGTAACAAACACTCAATCATCGCTCACGCTAAAGCTTGGAGAATATATGATGAGGAGTTCAGACCCAAATACAATGGTAATAATATTACAGCAATTTTATTCATAATGATTTTAAAATTATAATACTTTAACAATAACTATAACTACATGTAGATGTAAATGTCCCACTACCATCTCTCGGTTTCAAATATATAGATAATTCTAACAAAACAATCAAATAAAACATAACCTAAGTCGTAGTTTCTGGAGTCATGAAGTTAAGCACAAATGTTTATGTTGATTATCATTAAATGCTCATGTATTGTTTTCTTTTAAGGAAAAGTATCTCTCGCCAACCAAATTATGTGGTTGGAACCTGCTACAGAAGAGGACTTTGAAATAACTGACATAGCCAGACAATTTTTGGTTTGTATTATAGATTATTTATAAAATATAAATAATAATAATCGCGCGACATGGTAAGCGCGCCGCCTATATATATTATCTATTAGCCGCCCTATTATATATTATAATTATATATACAGGCTGACGGATGGTGAGTCACTATCAATATTTAAGGAAAATACTCGGTACATGATTCTCATTCGAATTATGTCAAAATATAACATAAAATATATATATTAAAACACAGTAAAAGTCCTCGTGTCATAGTATAAACCAGGAAAGTTATGATGTTCCAGTTACATTACTATAACTTTGCAGACTGGAATGTACGCTCATCCTATATATTCAAAAGAAGGTGGCTGGCCACAAGTTATCGAGAAGATAATAGCGGAGAAGAGCGAAAAAGAAGGCTTAAAACATTCAAGGTTACCACCTTTTACTCAAGAAGAAATCGAATTCGTTAGAGGTTTGAATTTTTTTTTTTATAATTACATATTTTTTAACTCTTTCATTGCTCTTTTGAAAAAATATTTGTACAGTTACTTTATTATGCACATATTACTTTATTATTCAATTTGCTTATATTAATTGTTTTAACTCCGATTCGCTGAAAACTTGTCTAATAACAAAAGGGACACACAATAACCAATATTAATTAATTTAACTAAAGTTGAAAATTTGGTCTCGTAATTCTATCTGTAGTATTCTAGCTTCTATCTACGAGTATGATTTTGAGTTATTAACCTTCGAGCTATAGCTAACCTTAGAGTTTATAGGAGCAGTGCATAGGAACATCATTAATATACAACCAATTATATATAACTAATTGGATACGTAACCAAATGTCGAGTACCTTTTTTTTTTTGACGCTGGGAAATACGTTTACGTATCCCGCCGCCCGAAGGTGACGGGTATGTGGGACTCGCTGACTGCGAAGTCAGAATACCCACTAATAAAACCCAGAGATGCCCTCATCGTCGTACAAGGACGCCACGGGATCGCTGTCGCATGCCACCTTGACAAATGTCGAGTACCTAAATTTATTAGTCTAATCATGAGATTTTAAGCAACAAATAGTTTAGCCTATCGTATGTAAGACTATATCCATAGGTGTATTAACATTCATCTATGAACGAACTCGCAAGTGGTAAAATTGTATTCTTCTAGAATATTTTGAATATATCGACGAAATAAAGTACAATTTTACTTAAATAAATTAAAACCAAGTTCACGCACAAACCAATTATCCGTAAAATGGATCCACGACCGAAATCGGCTTTTGTTTAGGTAGGAGCCGTATTACGGTCTCTTGACAGATAAAGGCCTCTTAAGTTATTTAAAAGGTTTTTTTATAATATTTAAAGATATAATAACAAGCTACAAATCATTTTATGCATAGCTTATTATAAAAAAAAAGATTTTATTATTTCTAAATCTTATATTGCTTTGCCAAATCAGAAGAGATAGCTTATTTACAAGGACCATATTTATAAAACGACAAAAAAAATCACGCAGTAACTAATATATAATAAAATCATTCATCATACATCTTTTTTTTTTAAATTTATAGGTACATACGACTTTTTCGGTTTCAACTATTATACTTCAAGAACTGTCGCTACAGCAAAAGAAGGAGATAAAATCGGTCCATGGCCTTACACGGGCTCGTCTGATATAGGCGTACATCTTACTGTTAAACCTGAATGGAAGAGCGCGGCAACTAAATGGTTCTTCGTACGTATATGTTTTATATCAAAAAAATTTTAGGGCCAGTTTATAATTAGGTCATTCAGATAATGTAGTGAAAAGGACAATGTTCAAATCTGCCTCACATGTAGAGACAATTGAAATATTAAAGTATCCTTTATTAATTGAAAATAGATTTTTAATTATAGTCTAAAATAAATCAAAGTCGCGGTTTATATTTTAATAAAAAAATATGTTTGATTTGGCGTCCAGATTGCGTCAATACGATTAGTATTGCCAGACAAGTGAGTTAGAAAGTACCTTATTTTTAGCGAGCTTATTTTTGTTTTTATTTTTTCTACTATAAGATTAATTGAACACATCCTAATTTAAAATTTTTGTATAGATGATATAAAAAAATATAAATAATTATATAAAAATTACCCAGTAGGTATCGAACTTTGTATAGGAGATCTTTATTTTCAAGGGTATGTTTATTTTTTTTATTTTTTATTTTGTTTTTGATTGAATTGAATTGAATTATTTATTATCACCGAATTATCAAATTTTTGTATAATACAAGGAAGGAGTTAATTGAAAATTACCTTTTTTTATGTAATATACATTTATTTGCACTCGTTAAATCAAATATTTTTTTCTCTTCTACTCGGAAGCATCTGCCGATGGAGTGGAAGTGAGACAGATACATCACAAGCCGAACGCTTAAGCCGATCGTGCCTCTCTATCACTTGTCCTGCGCTCTCACTCGCGGAACGTGATAATAAGTCATGCTTTTTTGTACGTGTAAGCAGACCAGAGAAAAAAATTGACCCTGCCGCGGAAAGCGCCGCTTAATATACAACAGCGCTCTCCACTGCGCCAGGGTGGTTATTATTATATAGCCTGTCATTATTACAATGCACCTAATTTATTAAATGAGTCAGAAAAGTAATAAATGTTAATTAATTTATATTCACATTAAATAAATAAATAAAAAATCAGAAAGTAAAGACTCAAAATTACTAGTATTTTTAATATTTTTTTCTAAAGCTTATTTTGTAAAGACTTAGGTGAAAAAATTCGACAGAAATTAAACAACACTGTTTCCGGCTAAACACACTTCACTTCATTCATCTCTATTGTCATGACAATCAAATAAAATATATTTTTTAAATTTACTTATAAACCATTGCATTGATCACCTCTACACTATTATTAAAAATATAGTTTCGATTAATAAAGGATACTTTATTATTAGGTAATTTATTGCACAAGTTATGGAAGAATCGAACATTGTCCATCGCTATATTATGTTTGAAATTACAATCAAATAAAAGATTTTTTGTAAATTAATTATAAACCACGGCTTTGATCACTTTTAGGCTATTATTAAAAATCTAGTTTCAATTAATAAAGGATACTTTAATATATTAATTTTTTGTACATGTCGAAACACGTACCAGCTTCATAGAAAAATGGTCATTGTCCTTTTATTAACCTCTACTAACTAATAACTAATTCTCTCAAGCTTCTCCATTGAAGATTGACAAAATTTTTAGACACTTTTAGAGACATATTTTTTTATAATACGATGTACGAGTAGCACAAGCTCTTGAAAATTCAGTGGTGCTAGTCCGGATTTGAACTCGTAACATTTCAGTTAGATTCCAGTTCCAGAGTTCTATTCACTAGACTATAATTTTTTAACTATTCAACCATACACTTTTTACCCGACTGCGACAGAAGGAGGGTTATGTTTTTCGAGTGTATGTATGTATGTATGTATGTATGTATGTATGTCCATTTCTTTGTCACGCCCTACAGCCCAAACGGCTGGACGGTTTTTGACATATGAGGTGTCGTTGGATTTGTCTAAATTGTAGTAGTGACATAGGCTATATAAATTTTCAAAATGGCGCCCGCAAATGGCAGAATGAGGGGGAAGAGTTGAATTTTTTTTTCTTACTGTAGCAATATGGGTATCAAATGAAAGCTAGTAAATTGTTTTATTATTTTTAGTTTATAATAAGAGTATTTTACGCAGTCGGGTTTTTTGATTTTTTTAAATAATCATTTAAGTTTATTTCTTAAATTTCCTGCAAATAGATTTTGATATGAATTTGCGTAAAAAACAACTAAACTCCTATTTAATGGCATAACTGCATATTAGATGACGTATAAATTGCCCTTTTTTTGAATCCCTCATTATATGTGTTAAATTTATTTTAGATATATCCTGAAGGTCTTCGCAAACAACTCTCTTGGTTGAAGAAAGAGTACGGAGATATAGAAATATTCATAACAGAGAATGGCTTCGCTAGTTACGATTCTGGCTTGGATGATCAGGACCGGATACAATATTATAAAGACCATTTAGAACAGGTAAGGAATACAGAATACATTTACTTACCAAATTTCAACAGTGTAGATCTTATAGTTTCGGAAAAAAGTGGCTGTGACATACGGACAGACAGGCAGACAGACATGGCGAATCCATAAGGGTTCCGTTTTTTGCCATTTGGCTACAGAACCCTAAAAAAAGTACCGAAGTATTTGATGAGTCGCGTTACTTGAAATTATCATTTTTTTGTGTTATACTAATAGGTCAACCGTTGGTCATTTTTATTAACAGATATTTAATTTTTTTGTAATTTTTTAATCAGCAATAGAATTTTAAAAAAATTTTTATGGAGTTCAAGTTAGAATTTTGGCATAAACTGAAATAAAAAATTGTGTGTGTCAGCTCCGACGCACGACTGGAGTTTACTCCTTAAGTACGATTGTCTAAACATACACAAAAAGAGTTTATCCAACTGAAAATAAGATTAATACCATATGAAAGGGTAAATTAACAAATTAATGAAAATAATATACATATATAAATATATATTTATTCATTTTATATACATTTATTATAACTAATCAGATTTTATATTATAAACAATGTAAATATTTGCCTGACATGAACATTGCTCATATAAAAAGCTCTAAAGAAATGATAAAACAAATTAAATGTTTAAAAAAATGTATACATTTCAAGAATAATCAAAAATAAAAATGTATGAAAGTCGACCTATGCATGTCCACCTTAATACACTCACAACCAAATTAGAAAGTTGCGCACCATAGGTGCACCCGCACCAAAAAAGTAACGAGGTCATTCATCAGTAGATTTTACCTCTCATATTTTTCTCATACCGGGCGCCTTATATATGAAAATCGATTCTTAAGGAGTAAACTCCAAAAAAAAAGATAATTCGCAAATAGATCGTTTGTAGAAATCATTTTATCTTAAAATGTACCACCAGATGATACTTATTTACATTTAACAGTAGACAAATTACTTAATCTAAACATACAACATAAATGTAGTAGGTACCTAATAACTGTTGAGTTTCTTGCCGATTCTTCTCAGCAGAATCTACATTCTGAATTGTCGGTAGTTTTTACTTTAACTGTAGTTAATTTATTAAAAAAATTACACATAATTTAAAATGATGATTAAAATCGTGCTTACATACTTACTTGAGTAAAGAAATTTTTGATTTTGATTTGATTTTTTAATCAATTTTTTTTTGCGATTTTGATATCGACAACTTAATTATTTAGAAAGGCGTTCTAATATATTTTATTTAAGGTTCTTCTTTCAATCAAAGAAGACGGAGTTAAGGTAACTGGATACACAGCCTGGACCCTAATCGACAACTTCGAGTGGATGGACGGTTATAAGTATGTATTTTTTTAAATTATTGTTATTGGAATGCCTTATGCATTATAATATAATATAATAATGAAAAATATTTTTTTTTAAAAATATCTTAGGTCCAAATTCGGGCTGTATCAAGTGGACTTCGAGGATCCAGAGCGGAAACGGACACCTCGAGCGTCTGCGCACTACTACGCTAGCGTTATCAAAAGTCACTCATTAGATGTAGATGTTAATGTAAAAATATCAGATGAGCTTTAATGTTTTTGTTTTATTATTTAGCCTATATAAATATATTATAAAGAAGTTTTTTTATCAATTTCCTTATTTTTTATTCATCACATTGATAAAAATCGCTGATAAACTCCATGCTCATGCTCCATGCTCGTTATTCTACCCGAAAATTTTCTAAAATAGCAGTAAATTGTATTTTCTAACTAAACTCTAAGAGTCACTCATTAGATGTAGATTTAAAAATATCAGATGAGCTTTAATATTTTTGTTTTATTATATGTCTAGTCACAAATTAATTTCTTATTTTCCTCATTGATTTTCTAATTGATCACATTGTTTAAAATCGCCGATATTTCGATAATTGCAATAAATCCAAACTGAAGTTAATTTTGTTATAAGTTCGTGCAAGAAGTAGTGTAATGTAATTTCACTACATAATTATACACACATATATTATGTTACAAGTATGTATAAAAAATATAAGGACGTTTTCGTTTTTATCAAAATTCATCTCAAAAGCCCTTGAGTAATATTTTACGTTTTATGTTCAGCATAAAGTATTATATAAGTAAATTTTTATAACGGCCATCTTTCAAATTGTTTTACGTCACAGTTCAAGTTGACTAAGTAATTTTTACACAAGACCGTGTAATCAGATACAAGTTATGCTAGCTTTCAAATTTCTTGATCTTCGTCTTTTAGTTATAGTTTATCATATATTTCAATTTACTGTATCAGCCTGTAAACCACCCATTGCTGAGCGAAGGCCTCTTCTCTATATAGAAGAAGGGTTGGAGCTTAATCCACCACGCTGCTCCACTGCCAGTTGGCGGATAATTTTCTTACCATGAGTAACGATCGTAATCAGGTGTCTATGATAACAATCGGGACCGATAGCATTACGTGCTCTCCGAGGCACAGCGGGGAAACCTACAAGAATATACACCCAGACCGGAAACAAATATTTGTACAAATACAAATATCCGTCCCGAGCGGGAATCGAACCCGCGACCGCCGGCGCGCGGCTTTAAGGCGACTACTCACACCACTACACCAGAACGGTCGTCGTATTATTATATCATATACCTATTTAAATTTATCGTCGTATATTTAAATTTATTCACATTTATCTCTAAAAGATTTTTTTTATCGATCTAGTAGATCCCGCGATTCGGTAGTTCTTTTAAACAGAAACTCTGTGCATTTTCGTAGTAATAAGATTAAATTGAATATTTATTTACATATTTTTAATTTACGAAACAACTGGCTGTAGATAAAAAGATGGGTGTATATATTATTTTATCTCATAACGATTATAGTTCTATGTTTATATATTATATATTATATATATATATATATATATATATATATATATATATATATATATATATATATATATATATATATATATTATATATTATATATATATGGCGATTCATAATATTGCGAATACAGAATTAACTTAGTATTTAGTAGTCATCATGTTGTGGTTAAAAGTGGTTGTTATAAGGTCAGTAATATTATTTTATTTATTAAATATTTAATATTAATTGTTCATTGTTGATAGTATTTTAATTATTACATATTTTTAGAAATATCTTACGATATTTTATAAGGTTTTTTTTTATATATAATATAATATTAAATGAGCTGATTAAATAATTACTTTAAAACAATATTACAACATTACATACATGCTTATAAAATATAATATAAATGATTAGTAAATTTTAAATTTAATATAATTAACCATTAGGACTTTTTAATACATTTATTTATTTAGATCTAATTATAACAGCAATGTCACTTACACTAACTATGCTATTGTTAATAAATTATTAACTACAATACAAGCATAAAAAGATAGAGAAGAAACTAAAAACTATAAATATTATTATTCTAATTTTATAATATGATAAATCAAAACTATTAAGGTTCTGAGAATATTTGATAACAGGATTAATCAGCATTCTCATAGTAACTTTGTAAATAGTAGTTCCAAGAAATTTCCTTTCAAATAAAAATCCAATTTATATTGCAAACTAGCGGACCGCCCCGGCTTCGCACGGGTATTTAACTAAAATTTTAAAAATTATAAATTTATATTTTTTATTACCTACACCGGCGTCGATACTGGAAAATATTTTATAATAGACGGATTGAGTTGTCAAATCAACTTCGAAGCAAAAGCAACCCCTTTTAACCCCGTTAGGGGATGAATTTTGATAAAACACGTCTTCAATCAATTCTGTTAAAGAATATTTTATGCAAAATTTTAAGTAGATTGGACAAAGGAACTCCGTTGTCCCATACAAACTTTGCCCCCCTTTTTTGCCCCGTTAGGGGAAGAATTTCGTAAAATCCGTTCTTAGCTGACCTCTCCTCGGCAAAAGGAATATTTCTACCAAATTTCAAGTCTCTAGGTCTTATAGTTCCAGAGGTATCGTGATGAGTGACCTTTCGCTTTTATGTATTAAGATTAAGATAATAAAACGGACTCGTTAACAGATTTATTATATGTATAGATAGTACGGATGAAACATTTGAACTAATTTTTTTATTAATTATTTTTTCATCGATGAATATCATATTTTAATAAGTGTTATTCCCGACAAAGACAAATCCAAAAACACAAAAATCATAAAAATCAGTCCACTCGTTCTCGAGTTATAAACGGTGTAACTAACACGACTTTCTTTATATATATAGATTACAACTTAAATAGCTATAACCATCCAACTTTGTACAATCAACATACACATAACGACCAATATTTTAACAACAAACAAACAATAAAGATCGTAGTACCCTAAGGTATTAAATGCAAAAAAGAAGAACTTTTTTTTAAATACGGGTGAGGGTCATTCTTTTGGCCGAAGATTTGGACAGCGCGATTCAAAAAATTATATTACGTATTCTGCGCCATCTATCGTAGAATGGTAGAATATCGTTTTTATATTTAGTGACATTTAACATAATAGTATATTAATTGAAAATGATGTATATCTAAATTATTAAAACGATTTCTATTCCTATCCGACATATTTAGTAAACTTTTGTTTAACAAAATAATAACTCAAAAATAAGTTTTGTGAGGTTTTAAGATTCTTTAGACTAGATGGCGTTACATGTAGGTACCGATTTCTATTTTCTTAATTATTTATTTTTAAATTTAATTACAATGAAAAAAAAAAACTAAATGTTACTGTGAGTTATGTATAATTTTTATGTATTAAAGTTATTTAGATTGGTTTTGTACTTTTTACGTGATACGCGTACAAAAAAGTTTATAAGAGATGGTGCTGATTGAAATTAAATCGTACTAGTAAAATTTATTCTTGATGATATATAGTGTATTAATAAAACGGAGGTTTTAACAGATTTATTATAGGTATAGATACGATCTAAATGAGGAATTTTTAATCAATAATTTCTAAGATATGATTTATTGTCTATTATTATCTTAGTTGTTTGAGTTTCTCTAGTCATATTTTTGCTTAAAGGAGGTCCGATCCAAAAAATGTAAATATTGACTTAAAATTACTGCTAATAATTATTATTATATTAATTCAAACTTTTACAAAAACTCACATAGTTTAAAGCTAAAATTTTATTGAACCGAGCGTTTTTAATGATTTGAAAAACGAGTTATATTTCAATTTATTACTAAACTTTTTACTTTATTGTTTCACATATTCGTTGAGAACTTCATTGTCGTCATTCATTGTTCTATTAAATACCTACTGTATAAAATTATGCACATGGTCGAGTTTTTGTGTTTTTTTTTTTAAATTTTAATATTTATTATATAATTAGCTTTTCAATTGTAAAGAACATTATAATTTAAGTTTTTTTTTTTAAATTAACGTGTCACAATATAAATAAATAATTAATAATAAGTTTATATATATCATATCACACATTTTTCGATTTCTTGACATATTCAGGACTAGAAGCTGTGCGGTGTCACTTAAGTTGACATGTATGGATAATTCGTAACGTGGTACCAATAATTATACTATCTATAATTTATAATTTCATCTTTAGCTTTACACACCACACAAACACACACATATATAATTATATAAATCATTAATTCATTACATATTTATCTATGTATGTCAATAACTTATTCACTGTTAGCCCTAAAATTACTATGATATAAAGCTGAAGAGTTTGTTTGAACGCGCTAATCTCAGGAACTACTGGTTCGAATTGAAAAATTCTTTTTGTGTTGGATAGTTCCACAGATATTTGAAATAAATGATCTGCTCTTGATATTTCTATGAATATGGATTTCTATAGATTAATTAATTTGTTTAACTCATTTAATTTAACACACAGATATTGTGAACGAACTCGAGTCACTAAAACATCTTCTACTTGTATAGATAACGTATTTAGTAATATTGAAATTTACGATAAATCTGTAATAACTGTATTAACTTCCGATCACTGTGGTCAAAATCCTCTCTTGATAAAAAAAGTAATATAAATTCTCGAAGAATTACATGTAGACCAATAACGGTAAAGAAAACAAATTGTTTTAGGGATATTGTAGCGCAAAAAATATGTAAAGTAGATGTGATGGCACAGGATCCAGATGTAATCTATAATTCAGTTTTCAAATTAATCTTAGAGGAATTCTATAACATTTTTAAACTTAAAACTTTAGATATAAACGTAAACTTAAAATCTAGTGACAGGGCTTCTGAAGGTATTTATAAGAGTAGAAATAGGTTGTACGAACTGTACAGTATGAAGCAATGGAATCAGGAGACTAGATTTCTGGATTATGTAAAACAATATTCTAAAACTTTTAAAGCTGTTTGTATGGCTGGTAAATCAAAATATATTAAAGATAAAATTATTAATTCTGATAATGAAATTAAGTGCACATGGAACATAATTAATAGTATCTGTGGGAAACGTAATAAACAAACTATACCAATTGAATTAAATATAAATGGTACTGTTGCAAGTTCAGATGACAAGTTTGCAAACGTCTTTGAAACCTTTTTCGATAAAATACCCATTGATTTAACTTCCCGACTGAATTCATCTTCAACCAATTCTACCCAACTTCTAAAAAATAACGTTAGCAAATGTAATGTTGATTTTTCATTCTCGCAGGTTGATTCTTTAGATGTTCTAAAAGCATTCAAGAGTCTAAATGTAAAAAAAAATCCAATGATCTGTGGGACATTTCAGTTAAATTAATTAGTACTATCATTGATGTCCTGGCTCCGTACTTAGCATTAACTTTTAACAATGCTATTAATGTGGGTTCTTTTCCAGATTTGCTAAAATATAGTAAAGTTTTACCAATTTTTAAAAAGGTACATCGTAGTGATCTCAGTAATTATAGACCCATTTCATTTTTTCTATATTATAGCTAAGGGGTAGCTAAGGCAGAGATGCACATATTAAATGTAACAGCCATTTTTCGCCAGTTATGAGTCCCATGTAATAGGGGGTGAGCCTAGTGCCATACACCGGGAACCATTCCAAACTCCGCGATATTTACTGAGAATTTTTGAAAAATAGAAAACCCAATCATACTTTGAGTGATCCAGGAATCGAACCTGAGACCCTTTGCTTGGGAGTAGCGCTTGCGACCACTCGACCAACGAGGCGGGCGCTTTTAGAATAATGGTTCAAAAATACTTAAGTACGTTTTTTCCTCAAATTAACGTGGATAAAATCGTGGGTCACAGCTAGTATAATTGAATATAAAAGTTTTAAATTTTATGTAAGTTCACAATTTGACGTTATGCAAACGTTAGATTACAAAACCAACAATGGTAACAACAACACGTTGTTATATCTACATATGTGTATAATAAAACTGTAACTGGTTTATATCTATAATTGAAGATATTTTGAAAATATTTTTGGGAAGTCTCGGTTACATCTATTGTAATTTAAAGCTATTTATGATCTTGTTTTCAAAACTCTATTTGTGTATACTAATCCATAGTCAATCATTATAAAATTATTACGATAAGATAATCACTACAGACATAACAATATATTTAAAGGTGGTATAATTTATGAGCGGCGAAAATTGGCAATTTTGTTGTTATTGTTGTTATGACAACCGTTTAGGTGTAGTGCCAGAACGTAGCAGATTTTTCTGGACTGCGGGGATGTCTTGTCTCGCCACCGTGCATCGAAGAGCAGTCTTGTCTCGCCACCATGCATCGAAGAGCACGTAAAGCTTTCCAAAATAATAATGTTTTCTTGATTGAACACCAATATACAAACGAAGTACTCGGTATTATTATAATACAAGAAATACAAAGGCGATCTTATTGTTAAGATAAAAATAGTAATGGAGAGAATTTAGGTGGAGCTAAAGATAAGAAGAGAGGAAGGATGTTGATTTCTGACTCTCACATTTATCTGAAGTAACTACTTCAAACATTTGAGTTTTAGCCACATCCAGAGTACGATAAGAATATGACGTCATAGCATCTTAACCATTTATTTCCATATTTATATTCTATATTTATTTATATCGTATACATAATTCGTAGGCATTTTTATGTACATTATTCTTATTGATAAGAATATCTATCTAACTCTAAGGAACTATATTATAAACTCTTTTGCAAAAAAAACGGGCACTTAAGCAAAGAACTATTTTATAGTTACTATTAGTTTGTTTGACAATTTTAGGTATTGTTATCCTCAGAATTTTATAAATTAATTAGGAAGGAATAGTTTTCATCAGTTTTATCATAACATTTTAATTAAATTATTAAGAAATAATGTTTAAGCTCAAAACACTATGATTGTACCTGCTCGCTAAATAAAAATGAAACGCGTTAAATTCTTTGTTTTTCTTGAATACATTAAAAGCAGATAAAAGTTTAGTATTGAGTGTGACCCCCTCTTGCTGGAATCACAGCTTGCATTCGTCTGGGCATGCTAGTGAGTATATCTTTTATGGTTTCTTGGGGAATACGTTCCCACTCCGCGGTAATCACATTCTTTAGCTCTCTGATGGTCTGCGGAGCCGGCTGCACTGATCTCACTCGTCGCTTCAGAACGTCCCAGACATGCTCTATGGGATTGAGGTCCGGACTTCTAGCTGGCCAGTCCAAACGACGAATTCCGACTTCTAGCATATACGCATCCACACCGCCAGACCGGTGGGCGCGAGCGTTGTCGTCCTTAAAAATTGGGTTTTCGCCAAGAGCGGTTAAAGCGGGTTGTGCTTAAGGAATTAGAACTTCCGTTATGTATCGGTGTCCAGTCAGTGTACCGTTTTCGATGAAGACTAACTCCGTACGATCCATAGAATTTATTCCTGCCCAAAACATAACAGAGCCCCCTCCATAAGGTGTGATTTCTTCAAAACATGCCTCTGCAAAGCGTTCTTCTCGTCTACGTAGCACTCGCCGACGTCGGTCTTCACCATGCAGAGATATCCTGGGTTCATCGGAGAACAATACCCTATCCCAGTCTTCGTGAGTCCATGACACACAATTTCGAGCGAAGCTAAGCCTGGCAACTCGATGTCCACGGAGTAATTTAGGGCCGCGTGCCGGGCGATGACTGTGTATATTAGCAGCGAGAAGCCTCCTCCTGACCGTCCATAGACTAATTTGCACATTTCTTACTTCTTCGAGGGTGTTCTTGAGGTCCACATAAGAAGATTTGCGATTTCTCAACGCTTGACTAACTAGAAAACGATCATCCCGTGGTTCGGTACATGTCTTTCTGCCAGAACCTTCTCTTGACGGAACCGGTCTCTTGATAGCGCTGCCAGGTCCTTTGAACTGTCGACCGACTCACATTTAGCCTCTGAGCCACGAAGCATTGACTGCAACCTTCTTCAAGCAGCGCAATAATTTTGCTCGCTTTTATCACTTTATCTACCATTTTCGAGATTGCTAAACAGCAATAACAATACTTTTAAATGTCAAGGACACCAGATAATTTAATAAAAATTGACAAAAAGTTAATTAGAGTCGATATTAACTATAGGGAATTCGCGCCACAAAATGTAGTTAAAAGTTATTTTATTTGAAAACCAGGCTCAGTCAAAAATTTGAATTTGGAATGTACTCTTATAAACATTATGGCACTTTTATAACTGGCCAGTAACATGTTCAAATGATTAAAACCTTTTTGGTATTTTATTTTTTTCAGCCAGGAAGAAAATCGAAACCGCCCGTTTTTTTTGTAAATGAGTGTATATACTTTTTTCTATCGTCTAAAGTGTCATAAGCAATCATTTGTCAAATTTTAGTAATGTTTGAATGATTAATTTTTTAGTGTATCAGTGTATATCGTCGTGGGTAGTCGAGATTTCCCCCCTGGATTCAAATTCGGAGCAGCAACTGCGGCTTACCAGATAGAGGGCGCCTGGAATGTTAGCGGTGAGTGAATGAAACCATCAAAGTTAACATGTAGCGTGGACAATTTTTTGTCCCCCGATTTTCAATTAGTGCTCAGTGAAATAGGCATGTAGGTTGTTATTACCCTGAGTCACAAAAACATGGCACAGCAATTCAAAAAGCAAATAGTATGTCAATATTTTATTAATTGTTGTTTTGAATATGTTGGTTAAAGAACTGTCGTTTGATTTCATTTTAAAATATACTTTTGGATCCATTGAAAATATCTATTCCTTTAAATTTCAAACTGTAGATGTTGGATAATCTTGTAAGAACAGAATTATGTATCTACATAGTTAGTTATCAGTTCGTTCTGGCCCGTGGCGCAGTTAGCTGTGGTCCTGTTTTTTGCTCCAGGGTTGTGGGTTCGATTCCCGCCCCGAGTCTGGGTGTAATATGTATTTATTGATATATGTATTATTTATATGTATATTTATTTTAAAAAATGTATATCAGTCAACTGTTACCTAAACACAGGCATTAAGTTGCCTACATTAGGGACAGTCGACCGTGTGTGTATGTTAATCATATTTATTTATTTATTTATTTGTTTATTTATTTATTTATTTATTTATTTATTTATTTATTTATTTATTTATTTATTTATTTATTTATTTATTTATTTATTTATTTATTTATTTATTTATTTATTTATTCATTCATTCATTCATTCATTCATTCATTCATTCATTCATTCATTCATTCATTCATTCATTCATTCATTCATTCATTCATTCATTCATACATACATTCATTCATTCATTCATTCATTCATTCATTCATTCATTCATTCATTCATTCATTCATTCATTCATTCATTCATTCATTCATTCATTCATTCACTCATTCATTCATTCATTCATTCATTCATTCATTCATTCATTCATTCATTCATTCATTCATTTATTTATTTATTTATTTATTTATTTATTCATTTATTCATTTATTCATTTATTCATTTATTTATTTATTTATTTATTTATTTATTTATTTATTTATTTATTTATTTATTTATTTATTTATTTATTTATTTATTTATTTATTTATTTATTTATTTATTTATTTATTTATTTATTTATTTATTTATTTAATTTCTTCCGTGCACTTTCGATGATTTTTATATAAACATCGTACCGCTGGGACCAAACAGAAGCAGCATATTCTAAGATGCTTCGGTCGTATGCCTAATAAACTATTAATAATGTTAATGTCAATGTATGTTAGAGGATCCTTAAATAGACTACATGTTCGAATTACAAAACCAAAATTTTTAAGTGCTTTAATAAATATATACAAATATGCCAGTAAAGTCAGCAGAAAACTATTTGCACTACTGTAGCCCGTGGACATCATTTCTCAGCAACACGGGTACACTGGTAGAGATCTCTTTTAGAGATAATTTCGCTCTTTTTTCGCTTGTCCCACTAAGAGTTGGTGAATGATTTTCCTATCAGAACTAATAATTTTAAAAGTTTTTTTATGATAACAACAGGGACCATCGGTTTTCTGTTGCTATCATAAAAAAACAGACTGGTAAATTTTTTGGAGAAGGAGGTATGATTAACTCCTTTTTCCAGAAGCCGTCACATAAAAAATAGGGCTGAATGAGTGCTGAAGGTTCCACTAAAATGAGATAAATTTCATCATGACCACCAAGCGACAAATGTTCAATGACGTCTCCATGATCCATAGAACGTTTGTGTACTAAAAGATATTATTCTATTAACGATTTTCTAGAAGACAGTACGCCTTGGGAATGATGTGATCGCCTCCAGGCTATTTCAATTTATAGAGAATTATTGTTAATTACAATTTACTTTGAAAAAAAAAACCATTACATTAAAAAAAATATATTAGTCCCGCTGAGTTTCTTTCGCCAGTTCTTCTCAGGTCAGAGGCTTCTTCTTTCCGAACTGGTGGTAGACTCATGACGTTCAGTAAATAATTGTTATAATTTTATGCTGAATAAAAATATTTTGATTTTGATTTTAATAGGATGAAAACCGGGATAGATCTATTTGTTAGAGGAAAATGAATATTAATGTCAAACTGAAACGGTCTTGCTTAGTGACGTCTGCACTCCGACCATCTAAAGCACATATTCGAAACCCCGAGAGCTTTTATCTCGAATTATCTAATCGTTTGAATTATCTTAAAGAAGTTTCTACGGAAGATAAAATCAACAGGTTAATGATGAGTACATCGCTTACCTTCGAAATGATCCAAATTTAAAAAAGAGGTCAATCGTTGATTCCAGTTTGAATGGGCAGCATTCCGGAACCACGCATGGTCGTCCGCGAAATGGATCAACGAATTCAGAAGAGTCGTCGGAAGTTTTTGAATGGAATCTGCTACGAATCGGTTGCTCTTTAGGTTCATGGGATATGCTTACGTTCAGCAGTGGACATCCAAAGGATGTTATGATGATGATGATGATAGATTCAAAGCGTAAAAACTGAGTTTCGTACTAAGATTCAAAGATTATAGATATACTATTCTTGATTTCATATTTGATTTCCTTAACAAAATTCTTCGATTCTTCGTTAGAGTATACTTCCATCAAAATGATAATATCCAAAAATCGTATGTCATCTGTGCTTTTTAAATTTTGGAAAAGTTATATTATCTGAAACAATCATTTGCGATAGATTTTATATAACCTGAAATGACATTCTTAATAAATAAGTACAAATAAATAAAACTGTCTTGTGTGATATAATATTTACAACGTGTCTTTGTATAAAATATTTAATTAATATATTTTGTAATTATTTATTATACATATAATATAATATATAATTAAAATTATACGGCTGGAAGTGAGTCGCCAAATAAAATTTTGTTTGAAACACATAATAATGTTTATCTAACACGATACTATATTTGAAATGACTCCCATTAATCTTTTATCAATAAAAAAATGTAGTACCTATATCATTATGAGTATTTAAAATTATCTGTACATAGTGTATAACATAATATTATAAAAAAAGATAAAAAAAACACAAATACTTAATAATGAGATAATTCTTATCTCGAAGTTACAGATATCACATAATTTGTACTGAGTTTGTTGAAAATATATTATTAAGAAATTTAATGGTAGTAAATATATGACAACGTTGAAACCTTTTGATAAAAAGTAGTTCTTGCGCATATCCAATCGTCAACTATCTACGTAAGAAATTAATAGCAAAAAATTGGTTGTCTGTAAAGTCGGTTTACGGACGATAATTTTACGTGATAACGTCTTAAGAAAACATTGATAAAAAGTGTGTGTGCACTTATGTACGCACGTAAGAAGTTATAGGTACATATAATAAAACGATGCGCCGAGTTAGTGGCGCGCACCATTTGTAATTTTCACTTACAAGCTTTTAGCGTAACGTAATTGTTATTGAAGTTATTAGCAGTTGCTCCAGTGACAGTTGGCGGTTATGAAAATCAATTTTAATATCTTACAATTTATCGTAAATTTTTAACTTTATTTTATCTAAATATCGTTCAACTGATACGAACTACGAAGTAATTTAATAAAACTAACACATGGAAAAAGAAACCAATTTCTGTATATAATTTTTAAAGTTAAGTTAATATATATCTTATAATTAAAATATGATTCGTAATAAGATGACAAACAAAAATGGCTACTTGTAATGCATTATATTTTCTAATAATTAATAGGTCTGTTCTACTCGGACGCATCGACAGACTATGCGTCATAAGCCCAACGCTTAGGTCGATCGTGACTCTCTATCGCTTGTTTCGCGCTCTCGCTCGCGGATTGTGACAAACTTCGTGAAGAGCCGCCGGCTTTCATCGATTTACTAGACGTTATCACGTCAGAAGTATATCTTCTAAAATTAGATGTTAAAATTAACTCTACTATGTTTGTACTAAAACTATAATTACTTTTAGGCTTTTAGCGGTCGCGGGTTGGATTCCCGCTCTGGGTATGTATTTGTTTTTGTGCAAATATTTTTTCTGGGACTCACCACCGCATCTCAGGGAGCACGTACAGCTATCGGTCCTAAATGTTGGGCAACTGATGGCGATCGTTACTCATATTACGGAAATTAACCGCAATTCGCAATGAAGCAGCGTATTGGACTAAGCTCCGACTTCTCTTCCATGTAAAGAAGAAACTATTCCCCGGAAAAGGAATCTTTACAAGCTGATTCAGTTCAATTCAGAATTTATTTCATTATTTCACAGACAAATCACCCAATGTTTGGGACAAACACATCCACGCCCATCCTGAACGAGTCATCGACGTTTCGAATGGAGACATTGCTTGCGACAGTTATAATAAGTGGCAGAGGGATGTCGAGATTGCGAGAGAACTTGGCTTGCATTTCTATAGGTATTGTTCATTATTATTTTTGTAACTTAAAACATGTTAATATCTTACTCCAATCTAGAGTGGTGAATATTCCTTTTTAGTAGTAAATTTGATGAGCTATCTGCTCATTCTCATCATATCTATCAGTTCAATCGCTCGGATAGCTTTGATAGCGCGATGTAGGATACG